>JALPQI010012880.1:0-34756 GCA_025490895.1 Thaumatotibia leucotreta | reverse complement strand
GCTTCGTTCTAAACACGCCTTTCATGAACCGACTAACCCGATCATCAGTACCGACACGTTTACCTAATATTAAACTAAGCGCTGATCTATGCGTGTTAAGGGTGGAGTAATTAGCTCCAGATTCATATTGAAGTGCTAGAAAATCAATCACTATTCTAATATCGTCATTGTAACAATCTACGTTATTACATAAACAATATTGCCACCATTTTTTATAAGTACAATTGTATTGCTTGACCGAACTGCTAGACAATGAGGCGACCATGACATCAATAGCCTTAGATGGCAAACCTTCTTTTAAGAATGCCTCCCTGATAATTTTGATACAACCAGGGTAAGTCGCCTCCAAAGCGGGTGCACTGTCCTGAAAGGGGGAAACGAGTAATTCACTATCTGGTTTCAGGTAAAGGGGTTCCCCTTGAGACAATTTCAGAAAGAGCGGATACCAAGCCTGGCTAGGCCAATACGGAACAATCATTATCCCGATAGCCTTATCATTAACTATTTTCCTAAGACTTTTCAGAATTAAGGAGAACGGTGGGAAGGCGTAGAAGAAATAGCTGCTCCAATCTAAAGTAAAACGCATCTATATTATACGCGTCAGGGTCTCGTTTCCATGAAACATATTTACGACATTTAGCGTTTAATCTAGTGGCAAAAAGATCTATATTTGGTTGACCGAATTGACGTACAATTCTGCTAAATGCACGTAGGGATAGATTCCATTCGGTGTCAATGTTCAAGCGCCTAGATTCTTCGTCGGCTTCAACGTTCTCTTTAGACTTAATATACGCAGCATAAATATACAACTGTCTTTGTTCGCACCATAACCAAATGTTTCGAGTAATATCGTTCAAGTGGGGATACTGGACACCACCAGCCCTATTTATATACGACAAAGCAGTTGTATTATCTATGCGAAGTAAAATCTCTTTATTTCTTAAATTACCGGCAAAACATTTGAGGCCGAAAAAGGCAGCCTTCAGTTCGAGCAAATTTATGTGATTCTTAGCCTCAGCCTCGTTCCAGAATCCCCTGGTTCGTTCACCTCCACAAGAGACGCCCCATCCTGTAGTAGACGCGTCAGAAAAAATCTCAAGGTAATAATGACCTTCACGAATAGGGTTACTAGTCGTCATAATATTACTTTTCCACCAAAGTAAGTCTGCGTTTAATTCGGCTGGTAATGACATTAAACATTCATAATTTTCATTTGAATTTCGAAGCGCTAAAAACTTTTCACGTTCTAGTTTTTTAGTATAACCCCAACCATATGCTACTGCTGGGCAACTTGAACATAACACACCGAGGAATCTAGCAAAGTCCCTAATAGACATTGTTCTTGTATGATACATTTTATTCACAAGATCAACAATCCGTTCACGTTTGCTTTTTGGCAACCGAATACACATTTTTGCTGAATCCAATTCAAATCCCAAAAAAGTTTGTATTTGACTAGGTATCAAACAACTTTTACTGTAATTTATTACGAAACCAAGATGTACAAGTAATTCGACAGTTTCAGTGACGCATCTGCGGCAATCGTCGTATGAATTCCCTATGCAAATGAGATCGTCAAGATATGCAGTAATTAACAGACCTTTGTTTCTAAGAAACGACATAACCGGCTTTAAAAGTTTTGTAAAAACAAACGGTGCAAGTGAAAGACCGAACGGGAGGCACTGAAATTCGAAATTCTGCCCTAAAAATCTAAATCTTAAGTATTTTTTACTGTCATTGTGTATGCTTACAAGAAAATATGCCTCTTTTAAATCTAAGGTCGCCATGAAGCAATTTGCAGACATAAGCTTTATAGTCGTGCGTATGTCTTCCATTTTAAAATGTGAAGGAGCAATAAACTGATTCAGTTTCTTTAAATTTAAAATAAATCTAAAGGTACCGTCTTTTTTAGGTATAAGAAAAATGTTTGACAGAAATTGGCCAGGCGTGTCATCGCATTTAATTACTGCACCGGAGTGTAATAATTTAGAAATTTCGGAATCTAAAAATCGAATTTCAGTTTCACTGAAACTGTTATTTGAAGGACCTGAAGATTGTCTCACTGGACTTTCAAAAGGAATTTTAAAGCCTTTTATGTAACTCAATACAACAGGATCCGTGGTTATGGATTCCCATCGGTCCAAAAAATAACGCAGTCTACCTGCGTGTTTTACCTTTACTGAGGTTTCCGCTGCTTCGGGCCCGGCTTCGACAGCTTCGCCTGACGTTCCGCAGTCGGAGGTTGTCTCCTGGACGTCTGGGACCAGTAGCGGTTTCTCGGCCCGCCCCGCTTGAACTTGCTGGATCCCTGGTATCGGGGTGGGCCCCTCCAGTTTCCCGAATGGTGGTAGGACTGCCTTTTTGATGGTCCCGCGTCTGTTCGACGCACTTGTAAACCAGAACGCTCGACAGTCTTAGAAGCCTTAATTTTTTCGCCTAGATTGGCGCCGAATAAAAATTCATCTCTTTTAACATCGGAGATCATGCCCGTAAACTTTTTATCTAGCGAAGTGATGACCAGTTTCCTTCGCGTTTTGGTATTGTCATGGTGTAAATCCAGGAATATTTGACTGATCTCGGAAAGCTTCCGGATTATTTCCACTTTGTCAGTGTCTCCGTCGATGAGGGATGAAGTTAAGTTAGTCAGACCGGAAATTCCACGTCCGAGAACATTTTGAGACCTCTCTAGTAATTTATCTCGTTTTTGTACAGGCTCACTCAAAACAGGCGCGATCTCAGGATTCAAAATAGGTGCTTTGGCTAGCTTGAAGTTTTCTGGGAAGAGGGACTTTTCATGTAAAGCCTGCCTTTGCTCCTTGTTAAGCCCATCTACCAGAACACGACCCCAACGTTTAGAGATCTCGTCTTGTATTTTCGGACCGAGTGGTTCATCTTTCGCTTTAGGATCCCCAAGGGCCTCAAGGATCTGTGCTGGTAAAGACACCGGTGTGGTACTGGTGAAAGTTTCAACAGGAGCAGTGCTTGGTCCCGGAACGGGGTCTGTACATACTGGCGTTGAGTTCGCGGGGAGCGTGCAACCTGTGCGGGGTGCTGCGGTGGCTACGGGTAGGTTGACGGCCGCTGAGACGCAGTCCGCGGCGACGCCGCCTTCATTTACGCCTAACTCGGCAGATACGGCCGGGTTTGTTTTGCTTACAACCGACTTAATGCGCTCGTCGTCTGATTCATCCCAGTCAGAAGGGTACGGTGCCTCGTAATCTGATTCGGGGGATAGTGATCCGTAGTGGTGATCCTCTGGAAAAATATCGTAACTCCATTGAGCACCTCGGTTCGGTATGTAACTACAGTACAGACCATGTAAACAATAATGCCATATCGACGCATTGTATCTATTATACATACTCGTCAATAAGATACTCAAACACGATGTTCCAGTATTTTTCGAACAAAAATGTTTACATAGTCTTCTGTACCTACTGTCCGAACAAAGCACAATACCGCTTACGAGCGATATTTTAGTCCTGCCGTTGCAGTGTTTTAGTTTAACGTCATTAATTGTAATCACGTTACAATATGAGACTCGGTGTTATCTAACGTGATCACGTCACGCAGAATAACCCATATAAGTACTTCATTAAAGGATCACCATACATATACTGAAATAAAACATTGGAAACATTCGTTCGACTAACTGACGATTAAACAACCGTCGAAGTTTAAATATCGAACGTTAAATCGAACACATAATATATATATCAACATCTCATGAGAAAATTAAATATAGTTTAAAAAATTCTCAAAGAAAAACGGGTAGGTCGATAATTCGTCACATGTTACTTTGGTATTTAATAAAATTAACTTTGTTCTATATCTTGTAATGATAAATAGAAACACTAGTTTTAAAAGTAATTAAAAAATAAACTAACCGTTATCGCTAGAGGAATAGTACTGGTTGTGAAGTTGGTTCTCCAAACGTCGTATTTTCCTGCGTAAGCGATCATCTTCTTCATACCTATGTTTTCGTTTACGACCCATTTTTCGATAACCACTTGTCACTATTGATTTAAACACTAGTTTTCAAATATTACTTTGAGTAATTGCAATTATAGATGTTGTGATGCTTGCACAAAGAAAGCGAATGAAGATGGAGCCGAGTGTTGCCACAGATAAGACAGTGTCATAGACTCGGCACCGATTGTTTTCTATTCTTTTTTTTTATAAATTCTCTAAATATTGTGTGATGCTAGTACATTGAACAGTGGACTACCTAGTGTGAATATAATAAATGTCGAGGATGCAGCGCTGAAATATAATGCATTACTAATGCATAGTACGCTGCCGCGGTATCCATGAAAGCATAGATTTTTAGGATATCTTTCTGCTGATTGTTCTCAATATTTTAATATCGAAAGGTACTGAAAGAAAAAACACGTATACTACGTACTATTTTTTATTAAGAAATATTCTGTTAAAATTTTAACACTCGAAAAAAGGTCACCCTGTACAGCACCATCAATTGGCGTTATAGTGCCTAGCTGACCATTCCACCTTCAAATTATACTACAGCATCGGTTTTTAGTTATATAACCTACGTTAGGTTACGGTTTGAGATACCAAAAAAAATACAGAGTGTGCTAAATCTATTCCATTTAATTCTATTACATAACTTAATTATAGTATTATCGGAACATCGGAATGATCTTAAAGTTAAATAATATACGCGACTTTATCCGTTTTCATAGTTTTATTTAATTATAGTAGTTAAAAGAACTAAAAACACTTTTTTCGTGAGTGTTGTTTGTTCAGAGCATGTTCAAAATTTCATTCTAATCAAAGACCGAAAAGTGTGTCGAATTAAGATTCCAAGATTTTCTTACATACAGAGTTACCTCCTTATTCATGAACATCCGGTATTGTTTGTCCCCTTCGGGCTTATAGACTTCTCGATAAGATCGAAAGGGACAACCACTACTTAGAGACTTGCTAAGTAAGGAGTCGTTTATGAATAAGTTATACAGGTGAAGCTAATAAAAGAGTGTTAGAATGCTGCGCAAGGTCCTCCGCACTTCCAACAGCCGCTGCAGTCGGTGTCCCTCACGCAGCCGACGTAGGAGTAGCTCTGAGAGTACGTCTTCGTCTAAGTATTGTTTGTCCCCTTCGGGCTTATAGACTTCTCGATAAGACCGAAAGGGACAACCAATACTAGGAGTCATTTATAAATAAGGAGGTTATACAGGTGGAGCTAATAAAAGAGTGTTAGAATGCAGCGCAAGGTCCTCCGCACTTCCAACAGCCGCTGCAGTCGGTGTCCCTCACGCAGCCGACGTACGAGTAGCTCTGGGATTATGTCTTGGTAGTGTAGCACCAAGACCGGCCCCACGACCAGTGGCCGTTGGAGTGGTCACAGCCAGCCCAGCAACTTCCCTTGTGACACCCGTACGACTTGTGTACAGCGCCATCTATTGGCTTAATAGTGCCTAGCTGACCGTGACATTCTTCCTTAAAATTACCCTACTGCATCGGTTTATAGTTTTATACAGAGATCGGATTTTTGTGCGACATCTCATACTAAATGTCATCAAAATGACGTAAGTCAATAAGAAGGTCGCAAATCCATCCGATTTCTGTTTATAAACTACGTTAGGTTACGGTTTGAGGTACCTAATTAAAAAAATACACACTGTGCTTATTCTATTCCATTTTATTCTATTACATGATTTAATTATTTTAGTTAAAAAAAACGTTTGTTCAGAGCGTGTTCATTTAATTTCATTCTAATCAAAGACAGAAAAGAGTGTCGAATTAAGATTCCAAGATTTTCTTACATACAGAGTTACCCCCTTTTTCATGAACATCTATTAACTTAGCAAGCCGGTATTGTTTATCCCCTTAGGGCTTATAGACTTATCGATAAGATCGAAAGGGACAACCACCACTTAGGGACTTGCTAAGTTAGTAGTCGTTTATGAATAAGTTATATCGATTACAAAGCTGTCAGTTGAAATCGATTACAACTCCGAGCTATTTTATTTAAAAAATAAATAATACACATATTATTTCAGTACAAAGTATAATAAATTCAATATTGTTACATAAATGTCCCGTGAAAGTGTTATCAATTGTTTTGATGTTGAAAAAAAAGTTAAACGCAATAGACAGTGTAGTGAATGACGGTTACGGACTAAATTTTGAATTTTTATGAATGTATGAAACCTATTCATACTTTTAATTGGCTGATTAATAAAATGTCTCTTTTTTATATATTTAAATGTGACATCGAACAGAGGTGTCTTGTTAAATGAAAACTTATACAAATTACTTCAATAAAATATATGAACCAGTAAACACATATTTAATTTATTCTTTTTACATATACATATCGCCATCATCTTTGGTCCTCACAAGCCAACAGAACATCTTTCCAACAGGACAGTGATAAAAATTGTGTTAATAAATACAGTGAACAGTTATACTAAATAAACTACATATACATAATGACGGATACCGAAAAATACAAAACACTGAAAAGTTCCAGAAGCATCATAAAGGGAAAGGTAACTAGAATCCTTAACTACGTTGCCACACAAAACAAAGATAGTTTAAATACAGAAGAACTGAAATTACGGAAGACAGACTTGACTACACAGATGGAGAAGTTCGACGAAGTTCAACAGGCAATAGAGCTCATAGAAAATGACGAGAAGAAAGCCGACGAGGAACGATCGACAATGGAGTCAAGATATTACCAGACCAGAGCGCTCATCAATCAATTACTAGAGAAAAACGAAGAGGACGTGAAGACGAAGAGTCAGCCCTACAAACTGCCGAGGTTAGAGCTTCCTACATACGCCGGAGACATACGCGAGTGGCCTGCGTTCAAGAACCTGTTCCAATGCGCCATGGACGGAGGAAACGTGCCGGAGCTGCAACGGATGCAGTACCTGAAGAGCTGCTTGAAAGGCGAAGCTGCGGGTTTAATCAATTCCCTTCTCATTCTCGACGGAAACTACACTAAGGCTATGAGCATACTCGAAAATAGGTACGAAAACAAAACGATAATTGTAAACTTTCACTTAAAAAACTTTATGTGTTTTCCTATGCTTAATAAATCTAATATAAAAGAATTTTTAAATGTATTACAACAAAGTCTAGATTCGCTCAGTGCTTTGAATCTGCCTGTGCAACAGTGGGATGTACTTTTAGTTTTTATAATTACACATAAATTTGATAATTCTCTGAGAGCGGCATGGGAGTTGACAAGGAAAGAAACATCTATTCCAACCATTAAAGAGCTTTTAGATTTCCTCAAGTTGCGTGCAACAGCATTCGAGCTTATGAATGATAAATCTGACAAGTTTCCGCAACCAAATTCAACCCCCAAGCTCGCACACATAACTACGTCAGACGATTGTAATAATAATAATATAATATGTACTCTTTGCCAAGGGCAACACAATATCTCTAAGTGTATACAATTTTTAGAAATGCCAGTTGACAAACGTATAAACTACATAAAGTCCAAGTTTTTGTGTTACAATTGTTTACAGCCTTACACAGCTCAACACAAATGCTCAAAAAGATCCTGCTCTACATGCAACGGTAAGCATCATAGTTTAATTCATCTATCTAACCCCCCACCTAAACGCGCAAGCATAGCTATTGCCGCAGATACAACAGCTCAACAGAAGCAACATACAGATACGACAGCTCAACAGAAGCAACATACATATACAACCTCAATGCAACAGCATTCCCCGCAACAGCAACCACAGCCACAGCTGACAAATAATATACAACCTATAGACCAACCGACAACTGTCAATGACATAACAAATAATCAATGTCAAACAATTTTAATGTCACCAACGACAATGCATATATCAAACAATTATAAACATATTTTACTGTCCACAGCGATAATAAATATAAAGGATGACTCCGGATTATGGCACCCTGCGCGCGTTCTGTTGGACCCGGGAAGCGAAGTAAACATAGTTGCACACAGGCTTATCAAGCGAATGACCAGTAAGCTACAATATGCTTCACACATTATACAAGGCATTGGCGAGTCAGGTAAGCAAACGCAATTATGTATGAACGCGAACATAGCTTCAAGACATTCGGATTTTACAGCAAATATCGATTTTATTGTCATGGATAACATAACCGTGCCGCTGCCACATGTGTACATAAATACAAATGCGTGGAACATTCCTGCAAAGATTAACAAATTGCTTGCAGATCCTACATTTTACAAACCAGGCGAGATAGACATGCTCTTAGGAGCTGAGTATTTTTATCCGTTATTGCTAGGCAATCAGATTAGCTTAGGATCAAACAGACCTTTACTTATTGAGACCGTTTTAGGATGGATCGTATCGGGTAGCGTCAAAGAATATACATCGGGCACACATAACATACATAACGCTCATGTAACTTTACATATGATTGACACACCTTCGACTGACGATTTATTGATCAGATTTTGGCAACAAGAAGAGGTAAGTCCTAAAGTCGTGTTCACACCCGAGCAAAAATATTGCGAACAGTTATTTCTTGACACAACAGTGCAAGATGAGACTGGACATTTCGTAGTTGAAATGCCTATACAAAATGAAAGAGTTCAAGATTTAGGTAACTCGTTTCAAAAGGCATATCGATGTTTATTGACACTTGAGAGTAAGTTTCAAAAAGACCCCTTGCTTTACACACAGTACAAAGCTTTTATTTACGAGTTCATTGAGCTAAGTCATGCCGAGTTCATTGATAACTTTCAACATACACAAGTACCACATTGCTATTTGCCACATTTAGGTATTTTAAGACCTGAAAGTAGATCTACAAAGTTAAGAACAGTTTTCAACGCCAGTAGCAAGACGTCGTCGGGATTGTCGCTCAATGACATAATGTTAGACGGACCGAACATATACAACGATGTGCTTGACATAATACTTCGATTTCGTATGTACAAATTCGCGTTTACGTGTGATATAGTTAAAATGTTTAGGACCATTTTGGTCAAAGAAGAGCAAAGGTCGCTGCAAAGAATCTTATGGCGAGATTCAAAGTCGGATCCTTTAAAATGCATTCAGTTAAATACAGTCACATATGGTACAAAATGCGCCCCTTACTTAGCATGCCGTACTCTGCGCATGCTGGCCGGACAACACAAACATGAGTTCCCCGAAGCCGCGGACATCATAGAGTCGGAATGTTACATGGACGATTTCCTATCCGGAGCGGACACTCTTGACCAAGCGCGACAAGTTTGTGGTCAACTCAAACATGTTTTACAAAAAGGTAATTTTATTCTTCATAAATGGACTACAAATGAGCCTCAAATACTTACATGTGCCATACCCACTAATGATAATGACGACACATATGATTTTGCCCCTAGCGAAGCAGTCAAGACGTTGGGAGTGAAGTGGTTGCCACAACGTGACATGCTTACTACAGCTGTTCCAGAGCTACAACAGTTCAAGCTTACCAAAAGGAATGTATTGTCTGCAATAGCAAAAATATATGATCCCATTGGTATACTAGCGCCGACGGTCATCATAGCAAAGATACTCATGCAAGACATTTGGAAGTCGAAGATCGATTGGGATACAGTCATTCCAGATGATCTACAACGTACATGGTTAGAGTTTCAGACAAATCTACACAAGTTACAAGATATTGAAGTCCCTAGATATTACTTTTCAGATATTCCACTGTGGATAACCTTAATCGGATTTAGTGATGCATCTGCAAAAGCATTCGGTGCAGTTATTTATTTCAGAGCCACATATCCTAACAAAGCACCCTCTTGCAGTCTCATCATGGCGAAGACACGAGTAGCGCCGATCAAGACACAATCACTGCCACGATTGGAACTCTCTGGATGTTTATTGCTAGCACATCTCGTTGACAAATTGAGAAGAGCTTTCAAAGACAAATTTAAAATTAATGACATAGTATTATTTACAGATTCGCAAATAGTGTTACATTGGATTAAGTCACCATATAAAAAGCTTCATACATATGTCTCTCACAGACTAATGGAGATCATAGAGTTGACAAAGTCAGAAATGTGGAATTATGTCAATACAAAGGAAAATCCTGCTGACTTACTCACGCGAGGAGTTTGCCCTCAGAACCTGAAGATCAATTCACTGTGGTGGAACGGGCCAGACTGGCTACATCAGGATCCCAACACTTGGCCCATGACGTCATCCCCTGTGATCAGTGACGAAGATCTGAAGATTGAAGTGATCGAGCCGCGCACTACGCATACAGTGACTCAACAAAATACACTTGATTATTTTTATACATACTGTCAAAAACATTCGAGTTTTAATAAATTGATTAGAATAATAGCATACGTGTTTAGATTTATAAAGAACTCACGTAATCTGAATAAAGTTGTGTCATTTCTCACATCACATGAACTTAAAAGTTCACACGACTTTATCATTAAAACTATACAGCGTGTACATTTTATTAAAGAGTACAAAGAGTTACAAAAAATAAAAAAAATACAGTCCACAACACATAGTACAGATCGACGGCGGCAACGTACAGTATTGAATCTGCAAAATTGAGTTTTTTATTTTATCATGGTATTAAAAAGAGAATTGAATGTGCTATTAGATCAATTAAGTCTTTTCCGAAAAATCCCGTTCAATAAAAAAATAATAATCGAATAATATCGACACTTCATATTTCAATCAACTAACATGATCGAATGTGTTACACTCGATAGTGTTCGCGGCGAGCCGCGAGCCCACGCGCACCGCAACTGCCCGTATCGTCAGTGTTCGCCGCAATGTGAGCGATGGAGGATGTGCCGTCTTAGTTAGGTTATATTTTCGTTTTTTTAGTTTGCTTCATGCTTTTGTTTATTTCATTCCGATGACTGTATTAACAATGAATACCCGCGGCAGACGTCTAGTAAATATGATTTAAAAAAATGACCAATCCAGTGAAATTACGTCGCATGACAACAACGACAATCGTCTCGGTAAATATTAATTATTCACTTAATGTCTACTATTAACACTAAATTATTAAATATTTGTATTCTGTATTACTGGAAAAGTATATGGCTATGAATTATTTTGTGGAAATTAAGCTTAGTTGTGAAATTTCTTACTCCACGTGTTCAAATTGAAGGCCCGCCAGGCAAAACTATGGAAAGTGGTAGTTTCGACATTGTACGTCTGGATTTGAGTACGAGTGCTGTTTGAGAACTATTGAAAGTGGTAGTTTCCATATTGTACGTCTGGATTGGACAACATGTGCAGTTTGAGAACTATCGAATGTGGTAGTTTCGATTTTTTTACTATTTACAAGACTTATCGAATCTGGCGGTTACGATATTATTCTATGCTTGTTCTTAAAGTAGACAGATAGATTCGATGTTGTCAATAACTTTAATAGGGATATTCTCTTACAACGCAATACCACATGGGCAATTCAAAAATATGTTATCTTATATTTCAGAATCCCCTGTTCCTTATAACGAGTGTACTGAGCAAGACCCGATATCTCGTTGATCCCATCGTCATACACGATTCATAAAAAAGAAAAATTACATAAAGCCTAACAACTTACTATTTGACCCTCGCCATGTTGCGGATTTTCAGTGACACTAATTTATTTTACTGGCAATGATTACTGTTTGACATCAGGCGTTGAATATCATCGAATGTCACCGATGGAAACAAAAAGAAAATATATCGCGCCTTAAACGATTTTATCATAAAAATGCCGAAACAGATACCAATAGAACCAAGAAAAATCGTCTTGAATACAATAAAATATTTAAACCAAAGAAAGGACGAAGGATTGAATAGTATTCCATTGGAAAATGTTTTGCAATTGGTTACTGACATGACCGGTACTGACACTTTATACCCGGTATACCGTATTATATAGTAGTATTTATACCGGTACTGTCGCATTTAATGAACTGGAACTGCTGATGATGATAGAACGGAACCCTTCAGCGATGCATAGTACAGGTCGTTTGGTGATTTCGATTTCCTTCGACTGGGAATGGAACTGAGTACCGAACCCGGTACCAGACTCGGAGCCAGACTCGGACCAGGACCCAGACCTAAGTCCGAGTCCGCGGTTGAAAAGTCAGTTTTTTATATTAAAAATAAGTTAATCTATTGCATTTATGCTATATTTATTATTTCTAACTCGAGTAAATAAAGTTAGCGGCCCAGTGGATGACATTATAAGGACAAAAGATAATTGACAAATAACTTCTAAACTATAGTCTATGCCTTCATGGTTTAAGAATTTATTTCCCCAAAAGAACACTATAATTCACTTAACTAGAGAAATACATAATTATCTTAACTTAATATCTACTCCTTGATACAAAGTGTACGAAAGTTTAGAAGCAAAGTACATAATTATATTTTTTATGCAAAAATAGTGGGTACATTGTTCATCAATGGAATAACTCGAAATAGTACATTGTGTATTTAGGCCGGTAAGTAAGAATTTGCGAACGAGTGTGAAAGTAAAGCCCAAGCCGAAGGCGCGGGCCCTACTTCACACGAGTTCATAATTCTTGTACCGCCCGTGGTACACACAATGTTTTTCATCACACCTGTGATACAAAAAAGTAAATAAAACAATATATTTTCACAAAACTACTCTAAAATGGTCTAAATCAGGAATGACTTTTTTTAATATATTTATTTTCAAAACTACAATTTATGTACATAGATTAAATCTAACTAATCTACTTAACCTAACCTATATCTAAGATTGGCCCTTGTGGCATTGTACTGAGGATGCTGGCGGCATTTTCTCGCTGTATCGCAATACTGATGCGTTGGATGACTTAATTTCATCATTTTCATAAAAGAAATCTCGGCGCGGCGCGCGGCGTGCGCCGGACCGCGCTAGTGCGACGTAATGTTGTATGAAAATCCTTAACGGCCTACTAGGACGTAATGACGCACCTACAGCCCGCATCACCGCAGCGTATTGGCGCACTTACGGAACAGGTGTGATGAAAATAAGCTTATTTGTTCCTAGTTGGATATTCTTAGATACTAATTGATCTCAGTATTACAAATAACTACTTGATCTCAATGTTAAGAGTAAGAATTGTTGATTTAAATATGTTATTAAACGCTTACAAGCAAATTGTGTTTGGTATTGAAATATATTCTCACCTTTCAGATAGAATTCTACGTTTCATTTTATCAGAGGACTGTTATAAATAAATGATTACCGTAAACTAATGTCGAAACTACCACACTTAATACATGTAATTATCATTATTAAACCTAGAACATCATCGAATCTGCTACTTCCGATAAAAAAAACGTGAAATTCAAATAAAATGCCTAAGAATAAAATCGAATCTACCACATTCAATATCATTTAAATTTATTTAGGCGTAGAAGATTATCGAATGTGGTACATTCGATAAAAAAATAGTTTTATTCAACCTCGTACATCATCGAATGTGAAATATCTAGAAAACTATGATATATATTGATGAGGTCCTTAAGTAAGGAAAAGCTTCTTTAATAATGATTAAACCTAGTAGCAAAAGTTTCATGATCATTTTAAAAACTACTAATGTATATTAAAATTTAACTTTGAACTGCTCTCCTACACTAGTATGATTTTGTAATTTCGATACTGTACGTTGCGGCCGTCGAGATAGCAGAAATATAGACACTCAAGTTTACAGCGTGTACACTTCGAGCCCTTTACGTAAACTTAACCCTTTTCTAGACGAAAATAATATTATTCGTATGGGAGGTCGCATACAAAACTCAAACATACCATACAGCCAAGCACACCCTATATTGTTGCCATGCAAGGAGCACGTGACAACTATGATAATTGAACAATTTCACCTTCGTTTGTTACATATAGGCATTCAAGGTACGCTTTTCGGGCTACGGCTAAAATATTGGCCTATTAACGGTCGTATGGAGGTTAAGAAAGTCATACATAGATGCGTTCGCTGTGTCAGATACAATGCAGAAGCCTGTGAGCAGCAGATGGCTAGCTTACCCTCTCCAAGAGTCACGCTAATACGAGCTTTTTTACATGTCGGTGTTGATTTTAGCGGAGCAATTTATATTCGAAATTCTATGCTTCGAAACTGTAAGTACACTAAAGGATACATATGTTTGTTTATATGTCTGTCGACTAAAGCTATACACCTAGAATTAGTTACAGAACTGTCATCACAAGCCTTTATCTGCGCCTTAAAAAGATTTATAAGTCGAAGAGGTTATTGCACACATTTGTACTCAGATAATGCTACAAATTTTAAAGGTGCAAATAACGAGCTGCATGAATTGTATCAATTGTTTAAAAACGATTCTTCTTATAGTCAAGTGATCGATTATTGCAATACTAATTGTATAGAATGGAAATTCACAATTCCTCTTGCCAGCCACATGGGTGGAATTTACGAAGCCGGTATTAAATCTGTAAAAAGCCTATTAAAAAGATATTTGGGTAATGTCAGATTGACTTATGAGTTCTTTTATACGGTTCTCGTTCAAATAGAAGGAATTCTGAATTCTAGACCATTATGTTCAGTTTTCGATGTACCTGATAATGACAATATTGTTTGTTTAACACCTGCTCATTTCTTGATTGGATCTCCAATTTCAGACATTCCTGAGCCCAGTCTCATAGATAAAGCAGAACATAGATTGAACATGTATCAAAAAATTACTCAAATAAAACAAAAGTTTTGGGTACAATTTTATAATTATTATTTAAGTGAGCTGCAACCAAGAAGCAAGTGGCTGCAGAGAAAGTCTAATTTAGATATTGGACAAATTGTTTTATTAAAAGATGAAGCTACTCCGCCTGCTTGTTGGCCGCTGGGTAAAGTTATTTCTGTTAATAAAAATTCATCAGACAATTTGGTACGGTCTGTACAAGTCAAGACTCAGAAAGGTGTCTTCACCAGGCCAATAAACAAAATTATTTTGTTACCTGTTACATAATTATATTATTTAGTTTGTAGTATTGAGTAATACAGTTAGTACTACTTGTTATAATTAATATTTATGTTTTCTTCTCAAAAGGGCCGAGAATGTATGAAACCTATTCATACTTTTAATTGGCTGATTAATAAAATGTCTCTTTTTTATATATTTAAATGTGACATCGAACAGAGGTGTCTTGTTAAATGAAAACTTATACAAATTACTTCAATAAAATATATGAACCAGTAAACACATATTTAATTTATTCTTTTTACATATACATATCGCCAACAATGAACAAAGTGTGATATCCTGGTTTCGTTTTTGTTGTTTTGCTGACCGATTTAATAAATTGGACTGAAAAGCTACAGATACAAGATGTTATCATCATCACAAAACGTTACTCTTCGCAAACCCCTACCGGAACAGAGGCCGGGTTCCGATACTACAAACATATCGCTGGATGATGACGCTGACCTGAATTTATCGTTAGATGGTTCACAGAATAAGTCCTTCAATGAGGTTAATAAAAAGCTAATAGAAGCAACCTTGAAATTGGATCAATTAACGCTTGAGATTGACGGCGCACAAATGGAAATTGAGTCACTACAAGAGGAAAACGCTATTCTTAAAAGAGAGTTGTCCATTAGCCAAAAAACAGTAGAATTGTACAGAAATGTTACCTCTAAGGATTACTCTCCGTGCAGAACGCCCCGTACTGTGGTCAAGGAACACTGTGATGGCATTGTCGGCACTCCTATACAATTTTGCAAGTCTCCGCGCGATACATTTTCAACACCAACGGGAGTAAACACATCTGTCTCACGTACACAAACGGCACAGTCACCCGCGGAGGTCCTCAAAATCGCAGATACGACACCCGTGGAGATTTATATAACACCAGATAGTCCAAAACAAATTACTAAGGTGGCTTCCGCACTTAACTTATCAAGAACCGAACGTCATGAACTGAGTGCGCAACAATCTACCCTCGCTACTCCGGAGAAAAATGCATGCGCTGACCGGCATCCTACTCCCCGACTCCTACTGATAAGCGATGACCGCGGTCGAGGTGTGGGAAAAAGGTTGCATAAGTTAGGTAATGAGTTTGAGATTGTTACCTGGTTTAAGCCGGGTGCGGTATTAAGCAATCTTATGGAGCCGGCGTTGGCTATGTGTAAGTCATTCACCAAAAATGACTACATAATATTGTTATGCGGCATGAATGAAACTAATCCTATAGCATTTCTGAATAGATTAGAGTTTTATATGAAGGGGCTATCAAATACGAATGTTATTGTACCTGGCTTGTCATACAACATTGACCTTGATGAGAATTTGACCATGCTCCTGAATTATGAAATGAAATTCCTGACATCTAATTTTGATTATATTATATACATTGACATTGATGATATATTGTGTCGGGATTATAAGCACATATTAGGAAGTAAATTTGCAAATAAAGTATCTGAGTTTCTTCAATTAAATACTTTAAACGTGTCTATGCCTCGGAATAGTGTCCCCGTGACATATGCGAGTATTGTTAAAAAGGTATCTATTGGCACCCAGACTGATGTAACATTTTTTCGTGTCTAATAATAATATGTTTAATACTGAGGACACACCAGTTTGTTGTAACAAAAATGTCAATGTTAATAATAGGTGTCTGGGCACTGGATTACATATTTTACATCAGAATATAAGGAAGCTTAATAATAAAATGTCGTCCTTGGAATGTTTTCTACAGGTAAATAACAATCCAGATGTGTTGTGTATCTCTGAACACTGGATGAAAGATTATGAGTTAAGTCAAATTAACATATTTAATTACTATTTAGCGGCTAACTTTTGTAGATCTAAGCATGAACATGGAGGGGTGTGTATATTCTTGTCGAAAGACCTGAAATGTCATGAGTTAAAATGTGTTTCTGAAATGTCAAATGAAATGGATATTGAAATTTGTGGTGTCAATCTATATGAAATTAAAACAATTGTATTATGTCTTTATACATCAGATGTCTCAAGATCCAAAAAGTGTTTGCATGGTCTTGAATTAGTATTATATGCGTTTTTCCAAGTTTTCTCAGTAGATTATACTATAGTTATAATGGGGGATTTTAATGTGGACCTTCTTAAAAATACTACACAGAAACGCCAACTTTTGGACTTAATGGGTCAATATGACCTACACCCTATGCACCTATCACCAACTAGGGTAACTGAGACATCTGGTACGTGTATTGATCATGTGTACTCAAATTGTAGGAAAAGTACATGGGACATACAGCTCATAAGAAGTCACCTTAGTGATCACAATGCTCAAATATTTATAATCCACGCCCTTCGGGGAAATACCCATATGCCACCAGTATTACGGAGGAATATCACGACATTTAAAATTCACAATTTTATACAAGACTTATCGAATCGTTCATTTTTTAATTTATTCCATTCTGACATTCCACCCTCTGAAAAGATGAATAACCTTATAACAATAATTAAAAATATTTTTGACATACACTTTCCTTTAAGGAAGTACCCACAAAATAATGGCAAGAAAATAAATTGGGTTGACGACGAAATATTTCTTAGAATGCAGTTTTATGATGACATCACTTGTTTAGTTGAACGATATCCAACATATGAAGGCTTGTTAGATTTTGTAGATAATTATAAGACTACAATAGACAAATTAAAATGTGAAAAACGTCGTTTGTACATTAATAAGAAAGTAGAGGGCTCAAAAAATGTCAGTAAAATGCTATGGCACATTATAAATATGGAAACGTGTAAAAAACATTGTAAACCTAATCCAATAGAAGAGCTGCTGATGGCCCAAACTGGATCTAGTCGTGGCCAAAAACAACTAGCAAATAAGATCAATGATTTTTATGTGGACATAAATAAATCACATGAAAACCGTACCGATCTAGAACAGGCGATCAATTTTTTAAATAAATCTATTGCGTCAGTGGTATCGACTGTTGACATTTTTCTATTTACGGTCTCTGAAATTAAACAGTTACTAAAAGCAATAAAATCAAAACAATCTACAGATTTTTATGACATGTCGGCTGACCTTATAAAAAGGCTCCCTGATAAAGTTATAGATATATTTTGCGCGCTTTTAAATCAATGTTCCATTATGGGGGACTATCCTACTTCTTTGAAAATAGTAAAAGTCACCCCAGTTTATAAGGGAAAGGGATCGAAGGGCGAAATAAAAAACTATCGTCCCATATCATTAGTGCCTGCGTTATCAAAAGTCGTTGAACTAGGATTATGTAACAGGCTAATGAAATATTTTGAGATCAACAAGTTACTCCATGATCACCAATATGCATACCGCAACGGAAGGTCCACGGTGGATGCTGCGCGTGCGGTATACCAGCGTCTTCTCCAGTATTTGGACCAGAAGAAAATGGTGGCTGCTATTTTCTGTGACCTGTCACGTGCCTTTGACTCAGTTGATCACAAACTGCTCCTGATCAAGTTACAAAAATATGGTGTACAGGGTAGTCTTTTAGCATTGGTGGGGTCTTTTTTGAAGAACAGAGGTCAGGTTGTATCAGTTGATGGAGGGGCAACTAGGTCGGAAACAAGGACCCTGGATGACTGTTCTGTACCTCAGGGGTCGGCTGTTGGCAATTTCCTCTTTCTGGTGATGGTTAACGACCTCATAAGTTTGTTCCAAGATGGTGATTTTGTCATGTTTGCAGATGATGGCTGCGCCATAGCTCACGGCGAATCATTTTCTGACCTGAAAGACAATGTTTCGGACATATTATTAAAATTGACTCAATGGTTTCAAGTTAACGGTTTCATGATTAATCTTACTAAGACATTTATAATCCATTTCTGGTTAAAAGGACAATACCCGACGCCCCTTGACATAATTATTAATGATACCAAACTTCCCCAAGTGCAAAACACGAGGTTTTTAGGATTTGAATTTGATGCTGGTTTACAATGGGATAATCATATAGATGTACTTACCGGTCGGTTACTCCAGGCATCGTTCGCACTGACTAGGCTTGCTCCTGCACTCTCACGTGAAAATCTCCGTATGGCATATTATGCGTACATAAACTCCATAATTTCGTACGGAATCGATTTGTGGGGGCTAGCAGCGGACAGAGACAGAGTATTTGTATTACAAAAAAGGGCCGTTAGAATACTGGCTGGGGTGCCGCCACTAACGCCTGCAAGGGAACTTTTTACAAAATTAAAAATTTTAACTGTCCCATGCCTCTTCATTCTCGCGGTAGCGAAGTACATGTGGAGGCATTTGAGTGAATTTAAAATGCGTAGACCTGATCAGAGAAAAACGGGGCGCGATTTAAATCCGGTCTTTGTTAGGTTGGCTAAGTCATCCAACTCATTGAGGGTAGTTGGAATAAAAATATATAACCACCTGAGCCCGGAAATCAAGGAGGCTCCTTCTTATGAGCTGTTTGTAAAAAGAGTGAAGGACTTTCTAATTGAAAAAGCGTATTATAGGGTAGACGAATTATTTGATGCCTAGTTGACTGATTAAATGATATTATAATGATGTAATGATTGAAATGTAATTACTTAATTAAATTGTGTATTATTATTATGAATGTAAATATTAGTGTAATTTTTTAAGTAAATATTGTTGTTTTTTGTTTTATTGTATTATTATTTTGACATGTGTTTAATTGACATTAAAGATTATGAATTTGAATTTGAATTTGAATTTATACAGGTGAAGCTAATTAAAGAGTGTTAGAATGCAGCGCAAGGTCCTCCGCACTTCCAACAACCGCTGCAGTCGGTGTCCCTCACGCAGCCGACGTAGGAGTAGCTCTGGGAGTACGTCTCCGTCTAAGTATTGTTTGTCCCCTTCGGGCTTATAGACTTCTCGATAAGACCGAAAGGGACAACCAATACTAGGAGTCATTTATAAATAAGGAGGTTATACAGGTGGAGCTAATAAAAGAGTGTTAGAATGCTGCGCAAGGTCCTCCGCACTTCCAACAGCCGCACAGTCGGTGTCCCTCACGCAGCCGACGTAGGAGTAGCTCTGGGAGTACGTATTCGTGGTGTACCACCAAGACCGGCCCCACGACCAGTGCCCGTTGGGGTGGTCACAGCCAGCTCCGCAACTCCCCTTGTGACACCTGTACGACTTGTGTACAGCGCCATCTATTGGCGTTATAGTGCCTAGCTGACCGTGACATTCCACCTTAAAATTACCCTACAGCATCGGTTTTTAGTTACATAACCTACGTTAGGTTACGGTTTGAGGTACCAAAAAAAATACACGCTGTACTAAATCTATACTATTTTATTCTATTACATAATTTAACTATAGTAGTTAAAAGAACTAAAATATTACATTACGACACAAGTGCGAAAAACATGAAACGAGTGGCGATGTTTTAAATCGACACGAGTTATGAATTTCGTTTTTGCACGTGTCTCGTACGACGTTTTTTTAGTACAGATGGCCCTCCGAAGTTTTGGACCTGACGTAAAATGACACACTTCTCGCACTAGAGCCTAAAAAGTACACCATCTGTACTAAAAAATAATGTTAGAATGCTGCGCAAGGTCCTCCGCACTTCCAACAGCCGCTGCAGTCGGTGTCCCTCACGCAGCCGACGTACGAGTAACTCTGGGAGTACGTCTTCGTGGTGTAGCACCAACACCGTCCCCACGACCAGTGCCCGTTGGAGTGGTCACAGCCGGCCCAGCAACTCCCCTTGTGACACCCGTACGACTTCTGTACAGCGCCATCTATTGGCTTTATAGTGCCTAGCTGACCGTAACATTCCACCTTAAAATTACCCTACAGCATCGGTTTTTAGTTATATAACCTACGTTACGTTACGATTTGAGGTACCAAAAATAATACACGCTATACTAAATCTATACCATTTTATTCTATTACATAATTGAATTATAGTAAAGAACTAAAAACACTTTTTTCGTGAGTTTTGTTTGTTCAGAGCATGTTCAAAATTTCATTTTAATCAAAGATCGGGAAGTGTGTCGAATTGAGATTCGAAGATTTTCTTACATACAGAGTTTCCCCCACGAATATCTCTTAACTTAGCAAGCCGCTAAGTATTGTTTGTCCCCTTCGGCCTTATAGACTTATCGATAAGATCGAACCACTACTACTGCTACTACTACTTAGGGACTTGCTGAGTTAGGAGTCGTTTATAAATAAGTTATACAGGTTCACCTTCACCTGACTAAAATGACCCACTTCTCGCACTAGAGCCTAAAAAGTACACCATCTGTACTAATAAAAGAATGTTAGAATGCAGCGCAAGGTCCTCCGCACTTCCAACAGCCGCTGCAATCGGTGTCCCTCACGCAGCCGACGTACGAGTAACTCTGGGAATACGTCTTCGTCTAAGTATTGTTTGTCCCCTTCGGGCTTATAGACTTCTCGATAAGACCGAAAGGAACAACTAATACTAGGAGTCATTTATGAATAAGGAGGTTATACAGGCGAAGCTAATAAAAGAGTGTTAGAATGCAGCGCAAGGTCCTCCGCACTTCCAACAACCGCTGCAGTCGGTGTCCCTCACGCAGCCGACGTACGAGTAACTCTGGGAGTACGTCTTTGTGGTGTAACACCAAGACCGGCCCCACGACCAGTGACCGTTGGAGTGGTCACAGCCAGCCCAGCAACTCCCCTTGTGACACCCGTACGACTTCTGTACAGCGTCATCTATTGGCTTTATAGTGCCTAGCTGACCGTGACATTCCACCTTAAAATTACCCTACAGCATCGGTTTTTAGTTATATAACCTACGTTACGTTACGGTTTGAGGTACCTAATATAAAAAAAACACACTCTATTATGTTTAATTCTATTACATAATTAGATTATAGTAGATAAAAAAAAAACACTTTTTTCATACTAATCAAAGACCGGATAGTGGGCCGAATTAAGATTCCAATAATTTCTTATACACAGAGTTTCCCCCTTATGCATGAACATCTCTTAACTTAGCAAGCCGGTGTTGTTTGTCCCCTTCGGACTTATAGACTTATCGAAAAGAACGAAAGGGACAACCACTACTTAGGGACTTGCTAAGTTAGCAGTCGTTTATGAATAAGGGAGTTATACAGGTGAAGCTAATAAAAGAGTGTTAGAATGCAGCGCAAGGTCCTCCGCACTTCCAACAGCCACTGCAGTCGGTGTCCCTCACGCAGCCGACGTACGAGTAGCTCTGGGAGTATGTCTTCGTAGTGTAGCACCAAAACCGGCCCCACGACCAGTGACCATTGGAGTGGTCACAGCCAGCCCAGCAACTTCCCTTGTGACACCCGTACGACTTCTGTACAGCGTCGTCTATTGGCGTTATAGTGCCTAGCTGACCGTGATATTCCACCTTAAAATTACCCTACAGCATCGGTTTTTAGTTATATAACCTAAGTTACGTTACGGTTTGAGGTACCAAAAAAAATACACGCTGTACTAAATCTTTACCATTTTATTCTATTACATAATTTAACTATAGTAGTTAAAAGAACTAAAATAGTGCATTACGACACAAGTGCGAAAAACATGAAATTCGAAACGAGTGGCAATGTTTTAAAACACGACCGATAGGGAGTATTTTAAATCGACACGAGTTACGAATTTCGTTTTAGCACGTGTCTCGTACGACGTTTTTTAGTACAGATGGCCCTACGAAGTTTTGGACCTGACGTAAAATGTCACACTTCTCGCACTAGAGCCTAAAAAAGGTACCATCTGTACTAAAACCACTTTTTTCGTGAGTATTGTTTGTTCAGAGCATGTTCAAAATTTCATTCTAATCAAAGACCGAAAAGTGTGTCGAATTAAGATTCCAAGATTTTCTTACATACAGAGTTTCCGCCACGAACATCTCTTAACTTAGCAAGCCGCTAAGTATTGTTCGTCCCCTTCGGGCTTATAGACTTATCGATAAGATCGAAAGGGACAACCACTACTTAGGGACCTGCTAAGTTAGGAGTCGTTTATGAATAAGTTATACAGGTGAAGCTAATAAAAGCGTGTTAAAATGCAGCGCAAGGTCCCCCGCACTTCCAACAACCTCTGCAGTTTTAAGTTACATAACCTACGTTACGTTACAGTTTGAGGTACCAAAAAAAATACTCGCTGTACTAAATCTATACTATTTTATTCTATTACATAATTTAATTGTAGTAGTTAAAAGAACTAAAAACACTTTTTTCGTGAGTGTTGTTTGTTCAGATCATGTTCAAAATTTCATTGTAATCAAAGACCGGTTAGTGTGTCGAATTAAGATTGCAAGATTTTTTTACATACAGAATTCCCCCCTTATTCATGGACTTGTTAACTTCACAAGCCTCTAAGTATTGTTTGTCCCCTTCGGGCTTATAGACTTATCGATAAGATCGAAAGGGACAACCACTACTCAGCGACTTGCTAAGTTAGGAGTCGTTTATGAATAAGTTATACAGGTGAAGTTAATAAAAGAGTGTTAGAATGCAGCGCAAGGTCCTCCGCACTTCCAACAGCCGCTGCAATCGGTGTCCCTCACGCAGCCGACGTACGAGTAGCTCTGGGAGTACGTCTTCGTGGTGTAGCACCAAGACCGGCCCCACGACCAGTGACCGTTGGAGTGGTCACAGCCAGCCCAGCGACTCCCCTTGTGACACCCGTACGACTTCTGTACAGCGTCATCTATTGGCTTTATAGTGCCTAGCTGACCGTGACATTCCACCTTAAGAGTACCCTACTGCATCGGTTTATAGTTTTATACAGAGATCGGATTTTTGTGCGACATCTCATACTAAATGTCATCAAAAGAACGTAAGTCACTAAGAATGTCGCAAATCCATCCAATCTCTGTTTATAACCTACGTTATGTTACGGTTTGAGGTACCTAATATAAAAAAATACATACTGTACTTATTCTATTCCATTTTATTCTATTATATAATTGAATTACAGTAGTTAAAAAAAAACGTTTGTTCAGAGCGTGTTCATTTAATTTCATTCTAATCAAAGACCGAAAAGTGTGTCGAATTAAGATTTTAAGATTTTCTTACATACTCGTACAGATTTACCCCCTTATTCATGAATATCTCTTAACTTAGCAAGCCGGTATTGTTTGTCCGCTTCGGGCTTCTAGACTTCTCGATAAGATCGACAGGGACAGCCACTACTTAGGGACTTGCTAAGTTAGGAGTCGTTTATGAATAAGTTATACAAGTGAAGCTAATAAAAGAGTGTTAGAATGCAGCGCAAGGTCCTCCGCACTTCCAACAACCGCTGCAATCGGTGTCCCTCACGCAGCCGACGTAGGAGTAACTCTGGGAGTACGTCTTCGTGGTGTAGCACCAAAACCGTCCCCACGACCAGTGCCCGTTGGAGTGGTCACAGCCAGCCCAGCAACTTCCCTTGTGACACCCGAACGACTGGTGACATGCGTTGGGCTTGAAAATGCTGTCCCCTACGGCGTCTCCGAGATTGTATATGTTCTCTCTCTCTTGATAAGTGAGGTCTGTTATCTCATCTGCCAAGTCTGTTTCTGGGTGGGCATGGGAAAAGCCTAGTAATATTAGAAATATAATTGGTGCTGCTTCCATTGTTTGCATCTGGAAAGAGATAAACGAGTGAAATAAAATTGTATGTTGTTAGTGTTTTGTGTAGGTCTGGTACTAGGTACTAGTGACATGACAACCCTAGCCTGGAAGTGAATAATCATTATACCGCGTGTAAATCTAATACGGGCGATAAATTAAACCAGGCGTGGAATTCATCAGTGTAATCATGGATTACGAGGTTTTTTTGAAGTTACACTTAAAATTATGACATTTATGACCTCACAGATATTTTTTGATGATTTTCGGAGCAGCAATGTTGCTACGAAAATTTGTTAATATTGATATGGCAGTTATGATAATTTTTTTTGCTCTAATTTTTAGTAAAAGTTATCTAAATGTGCTTATTATGCCCTAAACTAACACCCGTTAAGAGCTTCGCCCGTATTAGATTTACATCCTATATTTAAGACCAAGTGCAGTAGCCGTACCATGAGTTGGAATGTAAAGGATACGTTAAATATTACTCGAAACATAATGCACGCTGTCGCGCTCCCACTGATATATTGGAACGAGCCAAGCGTGATGCCCTGGGAGGTACCATGCATGACGTACTAATGCGATTCAGTTTGGGTCGAGAGAAAGGGGCAAGGCTATACGAGTCGTATATCATATCATATCACTGTCCCTTTCCCTGAACCTAAATTGAATCGCATTAGTACGTCATGGTGGTTACCATTACCATGACGTACTGAAAGCAGTACGTCATGGTAATGGTAACCACTACTCTACCATCGATATGTCTTTACTCGATATGTAAAGACATATCGAGTAAAACCTAGCGTTCATATTTTAAAGACAAACGGGTCTTAATTAAACGTCACACATCGCGTAACGGGTGTAACGTCATGCCCAAAACGTCAGGATATAATTAAACGTAAGTTTACGGGATTAAGACCCGTTTGTCTTTAAAATATGAGTGATAATCGTGAGAGTTTAAATCAATGTAAAACCTAACGTTACCGATAAAATCATGGTACGGCTATGGAGGTGCCGTGTGGTGACGGCAGTAAGAATACATTTGTCACCACCCCGACTCTTGCCGCGGATGTTGTAAGAGTCGACTAAATATTCTTTGTTACTGACTATTCTTTGATTTGATTGATGACGGGCAGTAGCGTCATCACAGTGGACACATTACTGTGATCGCCAATCCAATCGGATTATTTAGGTTTATGGGAACCCAGCCCAAGCAAATTGTTGGCTGAGATCGCGTAAGTCTGGTTAACCTCCTGCCGCCCAGACAGTAATATTTGCCAATGAAATTTGGATTGGCATTGTAGGAAATAGAGTAAAATTTCTTTTGTTTCAGGAGACCTTTTTATAGGTCTCTGGGCGGCTAGAGGTTAACGTAACTAAAGACCGAAGAGCTGGCGACTTTCTCACACAACGCATCAGTATTGCGATACAGCGAGGAAATGCCGCTAGCATCGTCGGTACAATGCCACAAGGGCCAATCTTAGATATAGGTTAGGTTGAGTAGATTAGTTAGATTCAATTCAATCTATGTACATAAATTGTAGTTCTTTCCGAGAATAAATGTATATATATATATATATGTATATACTTATATAATATATATATACATATGTAATATATATATCCCATGTATGTTAGCCGATTTTTTTTAGTTTTCGAGTTATGAATTTTTGAAAAAAAATTTTTTGAGAAATTCTGGAATGAAGATATTTATTGATAAAAAAAAACTATTGGGTTATTTTACTAGTTTCTTTTTGTAAATGTATTACTACAAATAAAGCATTTACTGACAAAAAAATTTGCGTCCTTACTTTGATACAAGTAGGATAAAAAAATACCAATTTCAAAATTTTACGCTAAACCCGCATCAAAATACCATTAATGTACGTTAGATATATAAAATATGCACTAACTTACAAAATAACTACAACACAATAAAATATATATATATATATATATCATATTTGAAGGTATATAATACATATATCCTACATATATTTATATATCCACAAAACTAGCCTTAATTCATTAATAAAGTTAGAAACAAAGGTAACTTACAGAATATATTATATTCTATTCAATAGATACGTCACACGATTCGGTAGACGATGCCACTGCAACTGCGCCCAACGGTATGCACTATTTAAGGCCCCCACTAATTAACGAGTAATCAATCACTGATGATTCAGGGTATTAGAAAGATCGTCACCCGATTATCTCGGTTCCAATACAGTGTGTGGCCTTTAACACGGGAGAAAAATGAAATGAGTGACTCCTTAGACTATCGGCAATAAATAATCCTGTAAAGGTCCCGGTGTTTCAAAGTGGTTAAGTTCGGAGATATTGTCATTCAAAGCTATAGACCTTTTAGTACTGGATCTTGGCATCACGATGTCGTAGCTTGTCAGTTATGGTTTAAAAAAATTGTACATTTTTCAATGATTCAAAACTGATTTAACTTTTAATTCAAGTAAATGAACTCATAATAATGAAAAATACATGAACAAAAAATTATGAAAAAAGGTTTTTTTTTTATTACAATATGTGGAAATGATTGTTGATCAGCTTATTAATGCACCGTTTAAATTTTCACCCCGGTTGTAGGCCACACACTGTATAGTGATTAGTAAATTATCTGTTTTTTTAGTTTGATGATTAGTAAATCATCATTAGTAAGTCAGTTCCACACAATATTAAGATTAATTGTTTTGCCATCAGTCCTTTAGGATTTATCGTAAACACTCCAATAAACAAGTCAAGACCCAATTTTCGACACTCTACCTATTAGGTTGGTGCAGACACTGCGATCGCCAACCCGCATGCTAAGCGTGGCGATTATGGCAAAACCCCCCCAAAATTAAAACGTGGCTGCTTACAATGGGCTTCATAAGAAGGCTCAAAGTCACCCAAAGGGCAATGGAGAGGGCTATGCTAGGTCTAGGATCTAGAGATTCTAGAGGCGTAGGGATAGAACCGGCGTAGATTATTTATTTTGTCTCTTGTCTTCATTCTATACTTGTAATGAATAACTAGCTTAATTTTCAAATTTAGTACCCTTAAAATTTATTGTCTGTGGTTTAGTATATTTTTTCTTTGGTGGGTAGTTTTGTACTTATCTTTCTTATTTTGATGGAGGTAGATCTATCAAATTTCCTCCATTGTCAGTCATCCGCAGACCACGAACCCTGTAAAGTATTCGAAACGTCGGAATGATGTTAAAATTAGTTAATATACGCGAGTATATCCATTTTCATAGTTTTATTTCATGACAATTTTAAAGTTTTTTTTATTTGTTTTTATTTATTTGAATATAAATTTAGGGAAATTCAAAAACAAACTGATTTAAAAATAGATTTTACCTAGACTATAAATATTTTGAAAAAATATTCGAAAATTTTCATAGAAAATCATTATTTTCTATGAAAAAAACACCTGACCCGTATTCAATATTCATTGACCGAGTGTGTATTATGTTAATTATTACTAGGTCCACTAGAAGCAGAGCTGTGCTAAGAGATTACAGGGATAAGTCCCCTTTTGTACCTGTTCCATTAGTTACGTGTATTTTTTTAACCTATTATTATTATTTATTATTAATAGTACAGTCACCACATGGGAATGTTGAGCCACTTGGCAATGGATGCAATTTGGTCGTGTAATATTATGGGTTCGGTATTTTTCGTTAGTAGGCACGATCGCGACATGACCGATGTTCCCCGATGATATGTCAGTCAAATACGAATCATTGTTGCGTCAAAATTTCAGTGTGTCAAAACTAGTTGAAATAATAAAAATTTCCTCGTCTATACTTCGTTTTATTTAAGATTAGAATTATCTGTCAAACGGGTGAACAAAGAAGCAGTGGTCGTAAACCTTCCTTCTTCGATTTCGGCCGATACCACTGAATTTCTCGGAACTTATGTATATACATATCATTTGATATTTACCGATAGCTGAACGCATAGTTTTCACATTTATTATTAATTTGTTGGCAAAACGTATTATTAAGTTTTATAAGCAAGATGGCGGCAATTTAGAAAAAAGGTATATATTGAAAGTTTTCGTTTAGTGTTTGGCGGTTTTTAACAAAGTATTTTTTTTTATTTGTAACTAATATCGTACCGATTTTACATTTACTGAATTTAATGAAGTTGAGTCTAAAATTTTACAATATTCGCATATTTAATCTGGCTTACATTATGCACTCCCAATATTTTTAAAAGTCATGCATTTAAGGATTAAAACTATCGGTATAAAAGCGGACACGGCGTCATAAAGACTGAGCAGATAACAATATTAAGACAACCCTACGCATCGGCGACGTCGTTTAGTATATGTCGCCATTATAGGCGGTCTGGGACGCTCTAATGTAGTTTGAATTTAGTAACAAATTAGAAAATAAAACTCAGATGACATACATATTATTCACTGTCAGTGGAAGAGTCCGAGGACTCGGAACCACCAACGTTTATAATAATTTTTTCCACAGTGTTATCTATTACATTATCTAATTTCATTTAAAAATATATATTTTCTTTAATATGTTATATACCGTAGCCAACGATATGCCACAAGTCTCAGCAGTCTTTTTCACACGTTCCGATTTAGTGGGATATTCCTTTCTATGGCACATTTCTTAATTTGTAAATATTCACCACCATCCGCTTTTCACTGGTAGTCACAGGATTTTGCTTTCATCCATTTTAAATGTGCACCAACAAACAAAATATCTAAATAGATCAACAATTAATAACGAAATTGAACAAAAACGATAACAACAATCTTTAAGTAAGCTAACAGCAATATAAAACACAACCGACTCAACCGACAACAATATGAAGTCGAATGACAGACAGTGACATTTTAAAATTGTGTGAGAACTCTGCCTCTTTAGGTTTTTTAATGTACAACCTTTCCATGAAAAATTGCAAACGCAATTTATTAAAATTATTATCTTTTCATCTTAGAATATAAATTAACTAACATTATTTTTCTTATCTGTTCATAACACTGAGTAATGTGTATTAATATAGCATGTCTATGATAGCATGATAATAAATTCGTGATATTTAATAACTCGTATTTACTGTTCGATCCGCAGAATTTGCCTGTAAAAAAACCTTATATCTCGTTCTGCAAAGGTCTTTCTAATGCTAAAAAAAACGAAGTATACGAGAATTAAGGATTAGTCATCGGCCATTATTAGACGCTAGATGTCGTTGTTCCTAGAGGAAACTGGATAACGACAGTTCTACATAGATTTGTTTAAAACCGTTTAGTAATTTATTCGTATTTGCTTCAAATCGGAAGCCATGATTTATCTGATATTAATAGGCGAGGTACTTTTTCCATTCATATTTATGTAAATAGGCATGTTATCGAGCAATTTTAAATTATTTTTTTCATTGACAGAGACAAATGCTATTGCTGTCTTTATTATCATTCGATACAGCTCAGGTTGACGTTAGTTGAAAACTTATGTAATGTAACCTTTGTAGAAATATGGTAGGTAACCTTTGACAATCTACCCATAATCCTATAATCTGTCAGTAGCCATAAAAATGTATAATAGAAACTTGATAGTTTCTGACTGAAATTCTAACTTTGAAAAAATACCTGTCAGTGACAGCCGTTAAAAGGAAAGTGAACGAAACTACCATCAGGGCTCTGAAGTTAGATTGACGTCTCCAGGTCTAAAGCGGATGTTATAACGTAACTATAGTAACGTCAGCTTCCGGAAAAATAGCGAACAATCATTGGTTAAACATTTTTGTTATTACGTAACCATGGTAATGTCACCTTCAGAAGAATACGCAGTAGCAACGACCGCCCCATTGGTCAGCAGAGTTCGGCCGAAGTCGTGATACCAGCCTCATAACTCATAAGAGTTCGGAACCCGATTTGTATTATTCGACCAAGTTGCGAACAGTGGCAAGTGGCTCAACAATCCCGTGTGGTGACTGTACATATGGATTACAGTCTTTATTTTGTAATTGTCCTACAAAACTATGATTCAAAATGCCGACATTTTTTTCCGGTAGATGGACACAACTTAGACGAAAAATTAACCATTACCTTAATACCTGCTACTGTACCCTATAATTTTTCCTTTTCATTATTTTGACATAAAATTTTATAACTACTAGAATTATTATGTTAGGTAACTTATAGATAATTCCACATGTAATGTCTTGGCGTAAGCTGTTTTTTACATGGTTGTTGATAATAAAGAATAAAGGTGTATCGTTAGATTTAGAATAAACCCCTATCGATTTGAGAAATTTCCATGAGTTAGCTCCAGGAGAAGTAGAAATAATATTTTCATGGATGTATTTCCGTTTAGCATCTCGTATCATTTTGTTGCACCGATTCCTGGCGCGGGCGGTCGTTTTAGTTTGACATTTCGAACGGGATATTATCAGGATTATTCGGATGAATATTTACCTAAAGCTAGCAAGGCTATCTCACTCACACCTCAAACGATGCCGCCCGGGCATGCGCGGCCGAAACATAAAGAAGGTGCCGCCAAAGTTGAGACAAATATTTTTGAATCACGTGTATGAAATGCGTTGGTAAATCCTATAATTACCCATGAACTAAATTTTTGAATTGGCTATCGAGACGATTAGCGACAGCAATTTAACGCCGTAGAAGTCATTGTAGTCAATGATATAATAAGTAAAGATAATGTTACATCGGCTCTAAAATTGAAGCGCGCAGATTGTGATAATTCTAACAATCGCTCTTAGTCCTACCCAGACCACCGAGAGGTGTGTGTGTACCACTGCCGAGTTCTCACAAATCACATGAACTGCGCCCTAAAATGTCATTTTATGTTATACAATAGTGAAAACTACGAAATAAAATGCAAAAATGCCCTTAACATCACATCACACATCATGCGCAATTAAACTGAATTATATACTTTTTCAATTTTACTATTTATTGAAAATAAATAGGACGCCATTTTGACGTTTTTGACTGACTTCGAGAAAAAGACAAGCTTATGCTGTTTAAGATCAAGAGTAACAAAGATAAAACAATGTTTATCAATAACAACCTTAAGAATGCACGCGCAATTGTCAAATGCTATTTGTCTCTTTTTTATTCATTAAATACGAGTATATGTATTTTGCCATCTCTTTTACGCATTTTGAAGTATGAAGATAGGTGTATGTCAACTGTCAATAAATCGTAGGTGTAGTATTTATTTCGCTCATTTTGTTAGAGTATAACGTACATACCCCGTTATCAATGTTGCAGATTCATTGAAACTGAGTCATAGGGTTGTCACAAAAGGTTCCATTTTTAAGGTGATATTTTCATTAGCATTTTTCTTAATTGTGATGTTTGGCTATTGCATGGGCAGCTGATTTCCCTATTTGTTCATTTATTTTCACATTCTACTGTATATTTTCTAAACACTTTAACGACTTCATCCCAACAATCGTCATAATTGTATATGTCAACATGTTTTAATAAGAATCGAAGACATCTTACTTTATCTAAATGTATCTTATTTTTATCTGTAACAGAAAAACCAGAACATTTTATTTAAAATAAACTGTTATTAAAAATGCTTAACTAAGTACTTATTCGAAAAATTAATACTGTAAGTATGTAGGTACATTTTTTAAACTTATTTATACAATGTTATTTGTACAAGTTACAAAATTCACGAACCAATTACGCGTCGCATTCGGGTTACTTCTAATTTTGCCATCAGCTCCAGCTTAAACCGGGAAAATTCTGCGTGATCAATGAGGAAATTCATGATTTTAACTATATTTAATATATAGTTAAAATATAAGAACGAATTACATTATGTCAAAAATCAATTTTGACAAATAAATGACGCTATCACATACTATAGGCTAAAATAGGAATATAACCTTTTTTTTACTACGGGGTGAAAAGAGGTTTTATTTTGTTAACAACTTTGAAGTGTCATATTATTTACGTAGGTATACTAAAATTAACATGTAAAGTGCCAACCCTAGCGTTTTCAATGAATCTGCAACACTGATAACGGGGTATTAACGTATCTTTACTTATATATCATTGATTGTAGTAATGTATTTGCCAGACGCCTCATAGCGCAGTTCGTTATTTGTTTTTATTCATTGACAATGACAACCCTGTTTTCGACGGCGTACGGCTCTGCTTATAATGCGGATAATAACGACCTTTCCACGACGCAATACGGCCCATTTCAGCTGCTCGCGTCGCATCGCGCGCCGTTTGTTTTGTAATAATACTTGTGTAGGCACATAAAAAGCCGGCATTTGTGAACATCAAAGCAGTGAAGGTTCTGTACTTTATATATATTCTGTGGCTACAGTTCTAACCCGCAATTATTGAAATTTCCCAGCAAATTTTTCTACTGATACCGGTATACAGATAGAATATAAGCATATTATAGCCCACCTAACGAAGACCAAAAGCTGCCTCTCGGGGGAAACAACTCGTGTACAAGCGAATTTTGGCATAGTTATAGGGAATGGTGTTTTAAACCACATACTAAAAGTACTGGTGGTTAGGGGTGGAGCTAACGGGGGGAGAGGGGTGTAAAGGTCCTTATTTTTAATTTTTCGTAAATAACTCGTAAGCCGTGGCTTATAGCAAAAAATGTTCTAGAACATAAGTAATCTACATAAAATTCTCTACAAAAAAGATTTACGTATGTTTCCTCTGGGATCACTGTGTCATGAGATAAGAAAGCAAGAAGATGGACAGTAAAGAAATAAACACGTTTGTTTAAGTAGGTATAGCACATACAGGATGCTCGCAAGCATTCCAAAAGATTTTAATGTTCAATTCCTTACCATATTTAGAGTCTTTGATGTTATATAAAACTTCCTGGATTCGGCTTGGTTTCAGAGATAATCAACCTTTTTTTCGAAATAAGTTTTTCGACGTAACTCGTCATAAAACTTCTTTTTGGTTGCAACGCTACCACAATGTGTTGTAATGTAATATTACCACACCTTTTGCCTGGCAATCAAAAAATGGGAATAGACTTGATGAAATAACCTGTCCCTAAAAAAATATTCAAATAAATAATTTTAACAGATTGTTGTTATGATAAAAAGTACTGGAAATGTTAAAAAGTATTCAAAAAGTGTAAAAAAAACAGAAAAAAAAATTTTTTTTGGTGGTATTTCACATTAGGTCTCATAATATTTTTTGTTTGTTTTGATGTCTAGAATGCATAGTTAAAATCTTTTGACGATGATCATAAGAATATTTTAGATTTAGAACATAATTAGGAATTTTATATTTAGAAATAAGTATACAGGGCGCGCCCGGGCGCGAGCATTCCAAAAGATTTTAAGTATGCATTCTAGATATCAAAATAAACAAAAATGATTATGACACCCAATGTCAAATACCACCGAAAAAATATTTTGTTTTTCTCTTTTTTTTACACTTTTTGAATACTTTTTAACATTTCCAGTACTTTTTATCATAACAACAATCTGTTAAAATTATTTATTTGAATATTTTTTTAGTGACAGGTTATTTCGTCAAGTCTATTCCCATTTTTTGTTTGCCAGGCAAAAGGTGTGGTAATATTAAAACACATTGTGGTAGCATTGCAATCAAAAAGAAGTTTTATGACGAGTTACGTCGAAAAACTTATTTCGAAAAAATGTTGATTATCTCTGAAACCAAGCCGAATCCAGGAAATTATATATAACATTAAAGACTCTAAATATGGTCAGGAATTGAACATTAAAATCTTTTGGAATGCTTGCGAGCATCCTGTATGTGCTATACCTACTTAAACAAACGTGTTTATTTCTTTATTGTCCATCTTCTTGCTTTCTTATCTCATGACACAGTGATCCCAGAGGAAACATGCATAAACCTTTTTTGTAGAGAATTTTATGTAGATTACTTATGTACTAAAACATTTTTTGCTATAAGCCACGCTTTACGAGTTATTTACGAAAAATTAAAAATAAGGACCTTTACACCCCTCTCCCCCCCTTAGCTCTACTCCACCCCTATCCACCAGTACTTTTAGTATGTGATTTAAAACACCATTCTTTACAACTATGCCAAAATTCGCTTATACACGAGTTTTTTCCTATGAGTTTTTTCGTTTGGTGTACTATTAGTCAGAAACTAAGAAAAGCAAAAAGAACAAATGTTTTTAAAAAAGTCACGTTTTCCATACAATCATTAAATCATTATATTCCTTACAAAAGATTGTCAGTTGGGTTTGCTCC
>JALPQI010012879.1:0-35053 GCA_025490895.1 Thaumatotibia leucotreta | reverse complement strand
TACTGCGCTTTTAAAAACAGGGAAAAATATAAGAATTACTAATTAAGACACAGTAAAATGACCACTTACTGCACAAATTTTGCGTGTTTTTAGAGATAGGCGGCATTTTACAGATTAAACTGCAGTAAAAGGGACAAGTGTACTGTAATTTAACTAGTATTTTGATTGAATTTTTGTGGTACGAACTTCATTCAGAGCAGTAAAATATAGTTTTTTTTAATAAAGTAATTAAAATACAACAAAAATTAGTAACAGCATTACATGATTTTATTATTAAGAAATTCAAACACGCTTATCAAGTTTCATGCCAATGTGAGACACAGAAGGATGTAAAAAACGATTTAAAAGTTACTTGGAAAACGCAGTTTATTTAGGGATTTGTCGTCAATAATACAAAAATTAGACAAAAATTAAGGTTTATTACCACATTTTCTTAAGAAATGAAATAACAATCAACTTAAGGTACCAGTATCGGTTGTAATCATAGTAAATGGCACATTATATTTAGCCTTACATTGATTTCAATGAGTAAGCTCACGACTGATTATGGCGTAGCACTTCTACGATTAATTTTAATAAATATAATTTTTTACGTATTCGTGTCAGTTATAAATCAAAAAGTCTTTAGAATACTGTGTATTATAATACAAAACCGTATAAAATAATAAATTGTCATCAATTATGATCTGTTACTACAATAGTACTCCGCTCCTGTAGTATATTTATGTATGACACGTTAAAGGTTTTGTTATGTTTTTTTGGAGAAAACTAGGAAACAAATTTGGTTCGTTAAAGCACCCTGTTAATAAGATAAATAAATGAAACCTCTTTAGTCATAATTCTAGAACCGCCGGCCGGTTTGTGGAGGCCTAAGTATAATAAGGCCATGACAGACAATGTTAAACAAACATCTTGACAGGATATTACTGATGGGATGATTATTTAGAAAATAAATTATAATGTTCTTTTTTGTTCGGTAATTTTTTTTTTATTTCTAGTGAAAGTTAATTGTTTTGATATTAAATTAAAGTCCCTTAAATATTCGTGACTAATTTAATAACACCGTATATATATTATGTAGCAATTCTTTAAAGAAATGATTAAGAATTTACTTTCATATTTTATGTTTAGCTTTGAATTTAAACTAACATAAAGAAATTTGTTAAATGCATCTGGAATTACCGTATAAGAAACTTAAACCAAAAAGTATGTAGCAATCTTATCGAATTCCAAAACAGGTAAATACAAATTTCTAAATACTCGATTATTGACCGGTATTGGCCATATTCGTATAATTCATATGTATAATCTACTTCATACGTTACGGCGAGGTACCGCAATAAAGAACAAATGTAACAATATTATGACATAACGATGATATTTGTTGGCAATGCATTGCTTAATAAAATGATACCGCCGCCTAGGAACCATAACTCGCATAGCAAAATTAAATGTGTACAAACTAAAGAGAAGGTTATTTTTTTTGTATTTTAAGAACCTAATAATTAGGTAATAATCAGTGATCGTTTTTTTGGATTCCCCCGGCGGGTCTCTATAGTAATTTGAAAAATAAACTTTAATTATATTGCCATATTTCTGTTTCATAAAATATGCTCTGGTGTGTATAATACAATAGTGTTAAATATTGTTTTATTGTCACACCCATATTTCTTTATACGCGAAATCCCGCTAGGGGGAATCCAAAAAACCGATCACTGGTAATAATACCTTTATGTGTTTAACTATATAAGTTTTTACTCGTTTATCAACAGACGACACCTTGGTTGTTTTAAATTGTAAATAGGTCAAGAATTATTTTACTACCTTAAACAGAATGTTCTAACGATATCACTATAAGCTATCTTCAAGGAAGCTCCGAGATGGAACTACTCGTAACTCGAATTTGCCACTTAAAATAAACGTCTAAATGCAGTTAAAATAGTCAAATAACATAAAAATACTGTCTAAACTGCAGCCCCTTGGGGTGCTACTATCCTTTAGCTAGTATTATTGCTATTGTAAGTAATACAACATACAGCATAATGTGTACATTAATGAACTTGTTACTGCAGTTTAGATGGTAATACGATACTTATTTGAACAGTAGTGTACCACTTTAAATATCGTTATTTTATTCCTACTGCGTCTTAACTAGTAATTATGCTTATTAATCTATGAAACTGGAAACGCAGTACAACACTTTTCGCATAAAAATTGTATACTGTGTTTTAATTAGTTTCTTTATAAACGAGATACTATGAGTTTACAGGCTAAAAATCATGAAAATCTACACCTGTACTGCGTTTTAGTCAGTATCAGCCCAAAAACCGTAGCCGTAGACCATTTTACTGCGCTTTATATTGCATTGTGCAGGAAAAACTAGTCACTTACTGCTTTTGGGGATTCGAGTTTCCATGTTCCAGTTTTCCAAATTAAAAACCGATCGATTGGGATTATGCGTTTTGATTTGCTGATTATAGATCACCAATAAACCAAAAATCGGAAAATTGGCAGTTACTGTGGTTTAGGAATTGCACGGCAGTATAATCGTTTAAAAGACCATTTTTTTTATTTAATTTTTAGGATATAATACTAACTACATACATTTTTTATGATAGTATCGCAAAACCACATTGGTTTGTCTCGATACCTCATTCCGTAGTAGGTACTTAACTTATAATCTTATAAAACATGTAGTACAAAATGTTGGTAATTGGTGACAATTATAATATGATTGCAAAAATAATTTGTTACATCAGACTAAAAAAACGCTTTCTTCGTATTTTTGACAGCAAACCCTTTGTTATTTCATATAATGGGGAGTCACTATATTGGATTTATAATGACGTTTCTTAGCCAGTCATGTATTATCATCAGAACTTAGAGCGTGTGCAAAAATTCATCCTAATCGAAGATCGGGAAATGGGTCATTTATTAAGATTCCAAGATTTTCTTACATAAATAGATACAAGTGAAGCTTATAAAAATTCTTTTCATTCTTAAATAATAACGCGTTAAAAAAGCGAACTCGATATAGTAATCTATTACTACCTCTAGGTAGCAATACACAAGTTTAATCATTTAATGATTATCACTGATATTTTAATAACAGCGGGATTTTTAATCGCGTACATTTATGAGCTTTATCCAACAAAGGGTTTTTGAAATATCTCCTCATTTTTCGAACTTTAAACGTGATATTTAAATTAGAAATATTGGATGTCATATACCAAAGAAAAAACGACCAAGAGCACCAACATCCGAGGTGGGGATCGAACCCACGTGCTCAGCTTTCGCGGCTGATGCCTGCACCACTCGGCCACTCGGTCTTGATATACTTGGTCGTGAGTTATAATATTAATAGGTATGTGAGTATTGATATCTCTCACAATAGCTTAAATTCGCCTATCCGGTGTTTGTTCCATCGATGGTTTGCATTGTATTCCTCTTGCAAGACAAACTATACGCTCGTTTCCAAGCAATATCATAAATCTGATCAATACTTCCCAAGTATCACATATTTACGGAACGGCGCATCGAGAACCACCCTCATTTTCAAATGTATTGAGTTCCATTTGCTATTGCAGTTGTTTCGAAGAAGTGATGTTGTGCATAGAATACCAAGTTTCGATGTTTCGTGGGATAGTATTGCGCTGTACTTAGAAATATTGGAATTGATATATCTTATGTTGAGACACGGGTTTTGGTATTGGGAGTGCTCCAAAATGCCAGAAATTGGTTCATGGGCAGATTAGGGAGACTATTTTGGAGTAGGTAGTGATTTGACCCAAATATCGTTTTTTTAACAGCTGTTAAGTAAACGATTGAGTCTCCCGAAATTAAATACCTACTTAGACATTAATTACATGTTTAATTAATGCTTGAAAGCTGACGCTATAAAATAACTGCACATTTTTTATGTAGGTATCTTAAATGTTTCTGGCACAGTTTGATACTGAAATTAGCTTCTTATTTTTTCTACTTCAATTACATAGTCGTGATGACTAAAATCTCAGCCCATTCTACTTTTAGAACAAGTGAAATAATGTTTATTTTTGTCGTGTACAAATTAAAGTTCTATTTCTTAAATAAAAAGGTGATGTTGTGGGTTGCTTTGACGATTTTTTGTTGTCCTTAATGCATTGTTCACTTTTTTCTTACCCGATTCTCGTGAAATGTTCACAGAACCAATAATTGATGTTTAGATTGATATTAAAGGGATAGTTATAATGATATAAGCATACGAATACAATGATCGCAAATGTTTTAATATAAATAATGAACATAAGATTAAAGTGCCTAAGATTAGAGTCCGCTGTATGCGGGTGACACAGGACCGGTCATTGTGGCAATTTTTGGTTGAGGTCTATGTTCAGCAGTGGACGTCTTTCGGCTGACACGATGATGCTGATAAGATAAGGGCGTCTGTCTGTTCTACGGCTCTACCGCGAACTTTTAAATTCCTAAAATTTCTAGGATTTGTCTCTGTCACTTCAACGCAGGCATCATTCGAGTGGTAGTAGGCCTGGAGCGAATACAATTTTAAAATCATTTATAGGTATTAAGTGTCGTATTGTACCCTGAAATTATAATTTTCCATCAGGCGATACGTCAGCTCACTTGCCACCTATCCCATAAAAAAATCACGTGGATTCCTCACGATTTTTAAGTCGAAGACTAGATATTTGACGTATTTTGCTCCCCATATGAAGATCTTGATCAAGGCCCAATCGCAAAAGGTGCAAAAAAGATATGAGTAATCCGCTTGAAATATATTTTTATATGAACGGGTTTGCGTTGAGTGCCATTACGAGAGGTTTACGTATGTCAGCTATGGAAAACCTTGAAAACTACAAATCTACAGGGTGACTTTTATATTTATTTAACTCAATTAACAAGTAGGAAACTATAATTTATTAATTTAAATGACAAAAAAAACTGTTGTAACATTCTGAAACCACTGTTAAAAGAAAAATAAATGACAAAAAAAGAAACACAAGTTGTCTGTTTTTAACGAGAGCCATGTGCTCCATGGTCACCCTGTATACTTCCATCCCGTATTGTAAAAACCGTCTGTCAGTTACCTTTTCACGTTAAAACTACTGGACCGGTTTTGTGTGAATTTGGTACGGAGACAGTTTGACACCCAAGAAAGGACATAGGATAGTTTTTATGGCGAAAATAACCCGTGTGTGTGCAAACGGATATTGTGGGCACCAGCTAGTATTAGGTTTCGTGTGGAGAAAAGTCTATTCTCCATACAATGAACATTGTGGATATTTTTTTTATGTTAAAATCAAAATATACTGAATTTATTAAGTAATATTAGGCACTATTATAAGTAGTTAGTAAAATAAAGATAATATTTTTAGGCACTTCACATAATATTGGGTTGAGTAATGGCCCAATATGTATAATGTAAAATCGAAATAGGTATATATCTCCAGCTACGTATTGAGCATCTGTTAAATTTACTTTCGTGTCATAATTTTGTTAATAAGTAAATTGACAAAATTCGTCTTCAAATACTCTTCATAGCTTCAAAAATACTTAATGACTTTGTTTGTGTGTTATATTGAGATTTAATTAAGTGAAGTATACACAATCAGTGAGCTTAAGAGGACGCACCTCATTAAGTGTACTATTAATACTATTATATAACATTCACTAAGGGTACTGACGTCATTAAGAAAACAAGATTTTATAGGAACCCGAAAACATAACAGAACGTGGGGTTTCGTAAACATTATTAAACAATATATTTTAAAGGTTAAATCTTAACTCTACGCTTAATCGCGTAAAGTTATGTTTAATTATATCCTGACGTTTCGGGCCTCACGTTACACCCGTGGTCGCGGGCAGATTCTGCCTAAAAATATATATTTAAAATATGAGTAATAATCGTGAAAGTTTAATAATATTATTGTAATCAATATATTATTAAACAATATACGAGTAATAGACAAACACAAAGCCAAAAGTATAAGTTTTACAACAAAACTTTACGACAAAATTACTTTCGTATAGATGCTCGTAGTTAGTTCTATGGTGGATCTGGGGTTTTTCGAATTATCACCCGTGGGTTTTGTTTACGTTTCGCCTTGGCCAAAAAGTGAGAATCTCTCCCCGTGATGAAGTACGCAGAAAATTCCACACCTGGGGCCAAGAAAATCCTATGAATAACTGAATAAATTAATAAAATTAATTAAGTTATCTCTTTATTATGAATATTAATTATTTTTCATTCTTAATTATTAAGGAGTTTTCTTGTCATCAGATTTTAATATGAATTGATAGGAAATTACTTGTACGAAATTTTACAATACCAAATGACTTGCCGTTTTGTACAGATTCCAAATACGAGTACCTATGTACAGTCGACGTCAAAGATATCATTACGGTTTAGGTACCAAAAATACAAATAAATAAATATCTTGGGACATCTTACACAAATCGACCTAGTCCCACGGTAAGCTCAATTAAGGCTTGTGATGTGGGTACCAGGCGACGATATATATAATAGATAGATACAAATGGATACTTAAATAAATACACAGCCACGACCAAGGAACTATTATTTGTGATGTGTGCCGGGATTCGAACCCGGAACCTCCAGCTTCGTAGGCAGGGTCCCTACCAACTAGGCTACGGAGGCTGACAATATATATTTACACGACTTTATTACCTTGACATTAAGGTTGTGTAAATATATTTTGGCGCCTAAACTGTAATGATATCTTTGATGTCGACTGTACAAAACTAAATTTCGAATAATTATGTTAGTTGCGCCCTTATCCTTATTTCTTCTGATGGCAGTACTACTGTTTTGTATGACCAATCACAAACCAACGACTTACTGACAAATGAACACAGCCAAACCGAAACCAAAAAAGTCCAATAAGTTTTTCAATCCAAATGGCATCCGTTCAAAGTGTTCAAACTCGCTATTTTGACCTTTATCCTTTTACATTTACGGGTCATGATCCGTGTCACTATTACAGATTGTACTGTGAAACCACACGGGCCCTGTGGGAAATTCGGAGGCATTGAGCCGAAGTATTTATGCCCTCAGTCCGAGGAGCAGAGGTTTTGCAATAATATATGGGGTTCTGAGAAGTGTAACGTTTCTTCTTATTTGTAGAATAATGTCATTTTTTTATAATAGTCACCTAATGTCAAACCGTTTATATACTTCTGGATTTTTATCTAGAATAAGAATTATTTATTGCCACAAATATACCTTAAAAACTGTAATATCATAAAAAATAAACAAACTATGAATTTATACAAATCAATAAAATGAAAACAGTACAAATAGTATCTGTATTCACTATGAATGTAATGATATGTATTATTAAACAAAATTATACCACAGTTACAGTATTATTTGTCAGCCTCCGTAGCCTAGTTGGTAGTGACTCTGCCTACAAAGCTGGAGGTTCCGGGTTCAAATCCCGGCGAGGGCATTATTTGTGTAGGTATTTATTTATCACAAATATTTGTTCCTTGGTCGTGGCGGCGTATCAACATATAATGTAAAACCCCGTGTGAGCTTTTATTAAAAAAACATAAACACACCTATATAAAATTCGCCTCAAACTATACCCAAAAACATTGGTCATTATTTAGTTAACTAAATCTCAGCTAATCCATCAACTACATGAAAACATGCATTATGAAAAGTTCCAATTAAAAACCAAGCCCAAAGATAGAATTGCCAACCATTTAGTTGGGAAATGAAACGATTTCATAAGATTCAATTGGAACATGATCTTTCGGCGAAATGACTTTATGCGAAAAATTGGTTGCGATGAAATATTCGTACAAAAAATTTTCGGAGATGATTTAGAGAACCATATAGAAATAGTTCGAAATATTATTTAACAGACTGTTATCTTACTTACGACCTTTTGTTTTGCGTAATAGCCTGTCAAATTACATTTCCCGAACTATACTTAAATACATACGCCGCCACGACCAAGGAACAAATATTTGTGATAAATAAATACCTACACAAATAATGGGTTCTCTAAATCATCTCCGAAAATTTTTTGTACGAATATTTCATCGCAACCAATTTTTCGCATAAAGTCATTTCGCCGAAAGATCATGTTCCAATTGAATCATATGAAATCGTTTCATTTCCCAACTAAATGTTTGGCAATTCTATCTTTGGGCTTGGTTTTTACTTGGAACTTTTTATAATACATATTTTCACGTGGTTTATGGTTTTTTAGTTAACTAAATTATTACCATTTGTTTTGGGTATAGTATAATTTACTTTAGAATGATGTAACTTTCATTGGGGCAAATTTTATATAGGTATGTTTTTGTTTTTTAATAACAGCTTACATGTACAGCATAAACAGTAATTAAGATGAAACCGATAAGGGATCGCAATGCCGAGGGAATAACAAAAAAGTCGGTTCTGGCATGTGCTGTATGGTCGCACGGCAGTTTTACCTAACACTCCTCCTCGCTACGCTCGTCGTCGTACCTAACAGGACTTTGTGAAATGTTTTTAACGGTATATTTTTGTAGGCACGTTCAGAAACATGCTAAACAACAACAACAACAGGTAAAGTGCTTGTAGGTACTTAGTTTCTTAGAGCAGTCAAAATTCTACATATATTTTTTGATTATTGTTTATTTTAACTAATTAGCTTCATATTTGTCTAAGAGAAGTAAATGAGAAGTCATAATTTTAAAGATCGGTTTAAATGTGTATTTTTTACTTAGTTCAAACACTGATGAAATGTTATTCGTGTAATAGTTGTTAGGCCTAGTGAAAGATTTGCCAAATGATCAGTATGCTAATAATCCAAGAGCCAGTGAACCCTGAGAGTAACGGTCTTCCTGTAAGGTTAGAAATTTGTATACTAACAGTTTATGGAATTCTAAGAGCAATAGCCATGACCTGGCAGGCGTCAGCCCTGCACGTCATCAGGCCCTTTATTTTTTGAACTGTTAAGTAAATTGGATTTCAAAACTTGTTTCTGTAAGTTTGAAAAATTTATAGGATAAAGTTAATTTAAAGTACATCTTAAAAAAAAATTGACAGGCGATTACAATAAGGGCTCATGCATAAATCATGTGATGTTTTTTTGGCTACTTTTTGACCCCCCCCTCCCCCATGGTGATGTTTGGTGAGTTCCTTGGCTACCCCCCCCCCCCCTAGTAGTCTCACGTGTATTTTTTTCATTCAACTTTTCACGTTCGCTAGCCGAAATTGACAATATTTCTTAGTTTGTTCATCGTAAAAAAATACACGTGAGGTCTCCTTGTACCCCCCCCTCCCCTACCGTGATCTTTCGTGATGTTTTCTTGGACCCCCTCCCCCCCTATAGGACCTCGCGTGATTTATGCACAAGCCCTAAGCAGATGTATATGACACGTCAATTAGAAAATGCACAGTTGATGAGGTAAAATAAACTTCAACCTGTATACTCGAAATTTTTACATGTCTTCAAATAAACGTCTCAGAGTAAGTATGTACAATGCCAGGCGGTTTTGAACAGCATAAGACCTTGCCAGGCGAGGAAACAGTTAAGTAAATTGGGTTTCAAAACTTGTTTCTGTAAGTTTGAAAATTTAATAGGATAAACTTTATTTATTGTATATCTTAAAAATAAATTGACAGGCGATTACAATAAGCAGAAATATATGACAGATCGAATAGAAAACGCACAGTTGATGAGGTAAAATAAACTTCACCTGTATACTCGAAATTTTTATATGTCTTCAAATAAACGTCTCAGAGTAAGTATGTACAATGCTAGGCGGTTTTGAACAGCATAAGACCTTGCCAGGCGAGGGGACAGTTAAGTAAATTGGGTTTCTTAACTTGTTTCTGTAAGTTTGAAAATTTAAAAGATAAAGTTTACTTATTGTACTTACATCTTTAAAAAAAATAAAGGCGAGTAATCGCTAGTTAGTCGCTAGTAGTAGTAGTACAGTAGTTGCTAAGGGCGTGCGATTGAGAGGTGCAACTGTCCCCTCGCCTGGCAAGGTCTTATGCTGTTCAAAACCGCCTGGCATTGTACATACTTAAAGCCTAACAACTTTCTATTTGACCCTGACACAGTGTCGCTACAAACAGTTTACCTATGGCAATAATGTGCATACGTCATGTATAGTCAGCATGGTGTGTATTGGCTTCATGTTGATATCTTTAATACCAAAAAATTTATTACAGAGAATCAAAGCTTTGTAATATTACCTACTCGTCAAAATCCGATTCCAAATACTCAATATTTATGTATTCTTGATATTCTAACTCTGATGAAGTTTGATCTTCGTCAGATGTTGTGTCGCTTTCAGGACCACCAACCTGAATTATAAATCGTTCGGGCTGGGATTCGATTATAGGACCTTTATTCCTATAATCGTTTTTTTTTACACGGTCACAAATAATCCACATTTATATTTTACCGAAGTCATCACAAGATGGAGCGACGACCTGGTAGAGGTTGCGGGTGTCCAATGGATGCGGACAGCTCACGACCGATCTTTGTGGAACTCTCTGGGGGAGGCCTATGTCCAGCAGTGGACGTCAATTGGCTGATGATGATGATGATGATGATGATGATGAAGTCATCTACAGTGTGTTAACATGATGCAGGCTTTTATTTGAACCGAGGATTGAGATGCAGATTCTTAGCCAAACCATGTGCATTATTTGTTTAAAAATCCTAATTTTAAAAGTAATTAACTTTCTAAGAAAAGTTAATTGAGAAGCAATGTACTTCAAAATAAATCGTTAATTGGCACTTGACAATGACAGATCGCAGCCACTCGCAACGTTTGACAACTAAGCAGTACACGCGTTACATTGATCGTTCGAACGAAATTAAAATAATTGTTCAGTTAATTTAAATATTTGTCAACTCTTAATACTCGAAAACGATTGCCAGTAATGCGTATTATTACACATTTTCGTAAAAGCCTGGGTCATGGTAACACACTGTATATTAATTTTCTTTTTGCGTGGGGCTTTATTTTGTACAGTTGGCAAAGTCGCTTCTTTATTTTTAGAAATATTTTTAATCGTCGATCTACATACACCTTAAATGAGAAAATAAAATCTATAAAGTTTAATTATAACAACTAACGCCAATCCGCTTGGCCAGCGTGGCGATTATGGGCATTTACCTACGCATAGTTAATAGGAGAGGCCTACGTCCAGCAGTGAACTATCATAGGCTGATGATGATGATGATGATAACAACTAACCAATTCAAATACAACCGCACTATAAAGTGTCAGTACCGGTCCTGTCAGCAACCAATTGCAAAACATTTTCCAATGGAATACTATTCAATCCTTCGTCCTTTCTTTGGTTTAAATATTTTATTGCATTTAAGATGATTTTTCTTGCTTCTATTGGTATCTTTTTCGGCATTTTTATGATAAAATCGTTTAAGTCGCGATATATTTTCTTTTTGTTTACATCGGTGACATTCGACGACATTCAACGCCTGATGTCAAACAGTAATCATTGCCAGTAAAATAAATTAGTGTAACTGAAAATCCGCAACATGGCGAGGGTCAAATAGTAAGTTGTTAGGCTTTACTCTGAGACGTTTATTTGAAGACATGTAAAAATTTCGAGTATACAGGATGAAGTTTATTTTACCTCATCAACTGTGCATTTTCTAATTGACCTGTCATATACTTCCGCTTATTGTAATCGCCTGTCAATTTTTTTTAAGATGTACTATAAATTAACTTCATCCTACAAATTTTTCAAACTTACAGAAACAAGTTTTGAAATCCAATTTACTTAACAGTTCAAAAAATAAAGGGCCTGCTGACGTGCAGCGCTGACGCCTGCCAGGTCATGGCTATTGCTCTTAGAATTCCATAAACCGTTAGTATACAAATTTCTAACCTTACAGGAAGACCGTTACTCTCAGGGTTCACTGGCTCTCCAGCTAAAACGAATTGTGTCATTACAATAATCCGTTTCATAATAATTCTGCCAAATGAAACGTTGTCATACAAAAATTTGCTAGTTGTTGGTTGTCAAAGTGAACCATCGGCAAAATGTTGGTTGCCAAATGAAATTTGGACAAAAAAAGTTCGGAGAAAAGGCAGAACCCCGTCAGCGGAATATAGATTTAACCACACCAAATCTGAAAGTCCCGTAAGAGTCGACTTAAAGATTGAAATATCACTGGCCATTTATTTATAATTCATACTGAACAACTTTTAATATGGCTCCATCGCGACAATCACGGGAAAATCACTTTCCCGTACACAATGTCTAGATTGCGTACCCAAAAGTATAACAAAGTATTTTTTTTCGCGATTTCAGTGTCGATCCTATAGTTATAAAAGTTACTCCGTACCTAGGACATATATACAGGCTGATCATTGTGATCAATCCAAATGGGTCAGTATGGAGGTTTTGGAAACCATACGTAACAGATAGGTAGCGAAATGTTGTCTTATGACCCATGATATGTATTTTAGTAAAAAGAAAAACTGCATTCAGACATTTACAAAAATACGTGTAATCGGCCCAGGAATCAAACAAGGACTTTCTGGAAAAACAAAACAGTCTCCAAAACCTCCATACTGACTTATTGGATTGATCACTCTGTATACGGTGTGTGCGAAGTTATTAGTGACTCAGGAAATAACGTGTAGAATACAGTCGGGACCTAATATAAGTTCGCCACACCTATTCAGAAAGCACAGCTTGTCTTGTGGGAAATACATACACATTGAGCCAGCTTTCACACTATCTACTACACAGTTGGGGGAGAGTGGGGGGGGGGGGGGTACTTTCAGTGTAGGTAAAATTGTTCTCATAGATTTTACGGAATGCTTTCCAATATTAGACCGCTTTATTAAAATGTTGCAGGAATAATGGAATGGTGCAGCGTTAAACCCAAAAGGCAGGAGCTTAATTTTATATAATCATAATTATGTTGTGAATGCAGTGTTCGTGATATTCTGTTCTGACAGCGGTATTATGATTATGCGTAAATTGTGGTAATTATGTACTTTACACTTTCTTACTTCTTTAAATATTATAATTATATGGCGATATGAACTTATAGTTTAGTTTAGTAACTAGGTACAACAATAGTTTTGCATAGCGTTGAAAATTTCCGGAAAAAGTACCGATTATTTGCAAACGTCTCGTTTTGAAAAAACAATTACAGTATCCACTTTAATTTTCAACTGTTAATCAATTTAAATTAACTCTAAATTTTCACTTACCCCGGAACCCCGTTCCTTTATCAGATGAACAAAGACAATGTTTGATAAATTAAACAATATCCTGTGAAATCTAAAGTTTCTAGTATTTGAGTATTCGGTTTCTTATACTGTGATATTCGAATACATATTCCAATCATTTCAAAAATATCATAAAAAATATATTATGTTTAAAATACGTATTAAAACTCTTAGTCATTGTTGCCGTAAAGAGTACAAAATATTTTTCTTTCAGTATTAAAAAATAAAATTTTCGAATACCAATTTAATTTTCTAACGATCATGCCGTATTATTATATTCAAATAGTTTTCTCGTTGGCTACATATTATATTCCATTGTTCCAACTCGTGCCAAACATCACAACTAGTGTGGTTAGTATAATATGAAGTTTGTGCAGAATCTGTATACACGATGATTCTTAATCCGTGATCAGGAGTAGAAAAACATTAAAATTTAGCCAAAATTAAACTTATTCGGCGAGGTCTCAAGTTATTTCTTCACTGTTTAATTAATTAAAAGTGAAAACCTAATTAAAACAAATTACCACTTAATACATGGTCATCCTACACTATAAAGTTTAACTACGATACGTCAAGTGCCATCAGTATGGCAGGAAACGGGAATTTGCCGGATCTTATGTCAATAAAGACTTCTATCTACTCATTATCTTATCAGTGCAACACTGATAACGACGAACATAATTGATAGGAGATTAATGTTAACGTGCATTACCTAAACTTGGTAAAATCTTGAGCAAGTAAAGCAATTTGTTTTCATACAGTACAATTTAATAATTAAATAAAAACAATAAAACTGCATACCTGACCAACTAAAACAAAAAACATTATTTTAAACATAATTTAACAAGTGTTCAAAATGTCAACCGTGTTGTTCTTGACACAGATCCGCTTGATTGTTCCTGTGATTGGATTGATTCACTCGAAATCTTCCTCAGCAAAGAATCTTAAGATTTGTTGATCCAGATCGTCAGGATGATGACGAGGTGGTCTGGGTGCTCGAGCATGTTGTAGCACTGTAAACTGTCCGAAGTCGCGAAGATTTTTGGTGCGTGCGATTTATTAAATTGTGTCCGGGGATCGGAATGTTTGGATGAAGTCCGTGAAATAACTGTTGGGTTCGCCTTGTGCTATTCGTTTGTATTGACAAACGCTGTATGTTTGAGTACGGAGCTGGTAGATAGAGGCATGATTTTTGGTGAATAATTATAATTTTTTCATTAAATTTCCGTGACTATGACTTTGTTTATTATGCGTTTGACAAAAGTGATTGACAATGTCATGGGCAAGGTTTACTCATAAATTGACAATTGCTAATAACTTTGTAAAGAGATTACAATACAACCTCATTCAATCCGATATGGTAGTAGTACAGTGACAAGGATTTCAGGATAAAATTTAATTCAAAATTAAAACATGATTAAAAAATTAATAAATTTGTTTTCACGTAATTACTACTTTAACGTAATCCCCATCAATTACTGAGTTAGAAAAAATGGTTCCTGATCACGGATTAAGAATCATCGTGTATACAAATATATACGAACACTACTATTTCGTGTGTTAGCCGTTAAAAACGGAGTTATTTCGCATATTCGGTTCTTTGAGTGGCGCTTGTAGCAGTCTGCGAGGTAGTATTGTTTTAAAAAGCACGCAGGGTTGCAGAATGTAGACGCATCGTAAAAAATGCACGATTGGCTAACCGCCAGCGCTATACGAAACTTCAACAACAAAAGGACTCAAATCACATATCAGTTAACACATATTACCGACTTTGCTTCAGTTGTTTTAAGATTCGCATTGGAATATGTCAGAATGTACGTTAAGACTTGTGTGATTTAGTTGGAAGGATTGCTGGAGTAAAAATGAAAAAAGGATTTTCTTTATGTCGCTATAAAGTAAAGAGATATTCTGTTTGTTTGTAAATATTAGGTTTCAGTTACCTATACAAATATCGTTTGAAATATATATTTTTGCCTCAATGGCTTTATGCAGCAAAGATTTGTTTAAAATTCCACGGAACAAATAAAATTAATGCCTTTAATCCACCCCCAGCGTAGCGATTATAAATAAATAAAATAAATATCTTGGGACATCTTACATAAATCGACCTAGTCCCACGGTAAGCACTATTAAAACTTGTGTTGTGGGTACCAAGCGACGATATATATAATAGATAGATACATATAGATACTTAAATACATACACAGCCGTGACCAAGGAACAAATATTTGTAATAAAATAAATAAATACTCAAATATATAATGCCCTCGTCGGGATTCGAACCCTGAACCTCCGGCTCCGTAGGCAGACTACCAACTAGGCTACGGAGGCTGACAATGGTCATTTACCTCCTAATACCTCCAAGCCTCCACACTCAAAAAGAGAGGCTTAGGTTACCAGCAATGTACTCAGAAAGGCTGAATAATGTACTTATGCTATGGCTAGTTACAAATAAATAAATATAAATAAATAAATATCTTGGGACATCTTACACAAATCAACCTAGTCCCACGGTAAGCTCAATTAAGGTTTGTGATGTGGGTACCAGGCGACGCTATATATAATAGATAGATACATATAGATACTTAAATACATATACAGCCATGAACAAAATATTTGTGATAAATAATAAATAAATACACAAATAATGCTCTCGCCGGGATTCGAACCCGGAACCTCCAGCTTCGTAAGCAGGGTCACTACTAACTAGGCTACGGAGGCTGACAACAGAACAGTTACAGAACGTATCAGCTAATTAATTATAACGCCATCTAGCGGCATTAGTTGCTAAAAATCTATTCTATGATAGGCCACGCAAAGCTATCCATCAATAGTAACGTTTCTGAGCTACGGCTGAACAGGGTGACAGTCGAAAGCCATAAATACCGTCACGACTGTTGGCTAAGCGCCAAGGGAAGGGCCACTCTGGTTTCTGCAATCCGATTATCAACTAGCAATGTGCGGATTCAAGAACATTCTCAAAGTGGAAAGATTTTTCTGGAACCTTGTAAATTTTATCAGGGTTCAATACGACGAACTGAAATTCGTGTTTTGTTGTATACGTATAAGGCTTGTTCACGAGATAAAGTAGCCATTGCTGTATAATTCTTCTTTTTTTTTTGTATGAGACCATACCTTTGTATGTGTGTTATTACAAAGAAGGGCTCCTTTCCTTGCCTATCTTCTCAGACGCTGTGGTTGATATTTATATCAATATCTCCAGAATTACGGACTTTTATTTAAACTTCTGGATTTAAGTAGTGTTTTTTCTTATTTTACTATTTTGGGTCATTTAGTTTCCCAATGGGTCTTAACTAAATTACAATACCAATACTATAATAAGCTGTGAATATCGTGTCTACAATTTTTATTAACTATTTCAAGTCTAACATTGTTGAAATCGTCTCGGAAGATCGCACTTTTTTGGGCCTGAACTTTTGCATTAAGTATCATCTGAACTTATTTTGATTTTGACGACTTTGTAGCGAATGTTTTTGGATATTGGATTGTTAAACATAAAACAGAAGAATCAATTTACAGTCCCATGGCTGTTAGAACTACAAGGCACTGTTGTGTAACAGTGGAAACTGATTTTACGATGGCTACTTTATTTCGTGAACAAGCTTTATTGTACTCTCGTATGAATTAGTAGATTGAAAAATATCTAACAGAGGTATTTTTAAGGTCCCGAGAACGTTAAGTTCATTCTTCAAAAGGTTTCACAATATCTCCGTGATGCATTGTTAATGGCTTTGTTATTATGCAAATGTAAAGAGTAAAAAAATCTCATACAGGCCTAATAATACTTAACTACTTCAAGCATCAGGTAATTTTGTCGATTTATACACCTACACAAGTTTTATGCTAAGCCGAAAGGCGGTTATTTTATTATACTATTCCATGTGTTTAAGTTTATTTTGGTATTAAATTCTGCATCTAATGGTATTTAAATAATGGCACTATCTGATTAAAATCCACTACTCATTGGCTCAATGTAGGCCAATCTAAGGGACGCTGTTATACGACAGGAGCAAAATTACTATCTCGCTATATTGCATAGTTGTGTACTGCTTTTAAATAATACCATTATGAGGTCTTGACATAACATTTTCTCATATTTTTTGTGGACCAACTAGAATTGAGTTATATTTTTAACGCCGGAGATGGAATTCAAACCCACGTCCTCAGCTTTCGCGGCCGATGCCCAAACCACTCTGCCACTCCAACGTGGAGTCGAGATCTCTGCTCTTAACCTTTGTCTAGTTGTAGTGGCCGAGTGGTTTAGCCATCAGCCGCAAAAGCTGAGGACGTGGGTTCAAATCCTCCGGCGTTGGTAGACTTTGGTATACCTATGACATCTCATCATCATCATATCAGCCGAAAGACGTCCACTGCTGAACATAGGCCCCCCCTAAAGATTGCTACAATGACCGCTCCTGCGCCACCCGCATCCAGCGGACTCCTGCGACCTTCACGAGGTCATCAGTCTACCTTGTGGGGGACCTACGCTACGCCTTCCGGTATGTGGCCGTCACTCAGGAACCTTCCCGTCCCAACGGCTATCGCCTATGACATAATATTTAAAAACTTTTTCTTTTAAAAGTTTTTGTTCGCGTTATTTTCCCTCCAATGTTCACGCGACTTTCCCAATCGGAGGAGTCTGTTCGAGAGTAGCCCGCCCTGCGTAAGTTATCGGGTGGGGCCTTTTACTGATACAGTGCGCATTAGCCCCATGTCGTGCCCCACTTATCATACTGACACAATGGTCGCTTAACGCTCCATACATTTCTGTAGTTTGAGTATGCCTAATGTTCATTACGAACAAATGAAACATGGAATGGGTTATTGTCAGCCTGAAAAACAAAAGTTGTCCAATCGGTGGTCAAAAGTTAACAGGCTTTATAAATGTTACGATAAGATTGCATAGGGCTATAGACCGGAGAACCTAGTTGTACCGCCAATTGTTTTATCCCAAAATTATTACAGGAATCCCTTAACTTTAGGCATGTCCACCGAAAAGACGATAACCTAAATCTTACAATGACCCGGATAAGCAGTACAAAATTGTTTTTCAAAAATGGCCCTGAAATTCAGAGAAGTTTTATCAGCCTAAAATAAAAAAATACCCTGTTTATCACATTATTTATTTTATTAATTATTCCATTCACAATTTTTTTTCCTGATTTTACTTCAAACTTTGATCACCTTCTTTCTGATCCTCAAATATCGATAATCTAATAAAATACTTAATGTAAATTATTATTTCGAAAGTCACACACGTCACCAAAAAATCCGACGCTTTAATAAGTTTACTTCACACAAAACTAGTTGATGAAAAACTATCCTGTATTTATTTACTGTCTTGACAAAATCATAGTCACAAAGTGTGATTTTTTTCATTCGTAACTGACAGCTAATATTTATACCATCATAGTTATTTTCCGCCATTTCCGGAAGTGGGCTAATCAAAATGGCGGAGACGGGCAGCAAACAACCGGAAGTGTGATAAAGAGGAATCAAGAAACTATCACGGAACGACGTCTCGATGTTGTAATGGATTTTGATGCCGTGTAGGGTAGATGCGAGCTTTTATTATGTCATCTGAAACTATGCTGTGGCCTTATCTAATTGCCAGAACCGTACCTTTCTATACAGCCACGTAAGATATGCCCGGTCCTGACGTCACGTCGTCATGTCACGTCATTAGCCTATCTCAGTCCACTGGCTGGACGTAGGCCTCTCCTGATTAACTATGCGTATCCACGCATTTAAGTGATAAAGGCCCATAATCGCCAACCTAGGCAAGCGCATTGGCGATCGCAGTAGTGTAGTGCAGTGTGTTCACTACGATGATGCTGCTACCCATCATCAATCTTCTATAAAGGAATATTAATTGACACTTCAATTCATTGGTCAACTCTTACTGCACCCACGAGAAGATTTGGGGTGGTGACAAATGTATTCTTACTGCTGTGACCATGGGGCGTACTTTACGGGGTCCTTTGCCGAGACTGCTTGCACAATAGAATAATACACGCCAAGGTTATTGATGAATTGTTACAAAGTACCGGCATAATACATCGCCTCCTTATGTGTGTTCTATCGTCTCTACAATGGGTTGTGCTCTGAAGAACTGTTCGACATGATGCCAATCATCGCACCGCTCGCCACCGACTAAGCGCTCATCCTCACACCTTGCAACCTAAATGGTCGCGCACCGTACGGTTTCAGAGGAACTTGTTCCCGCGGACTGTCCGTCTGTGGAATGAGCTCCCTGCCGAGGTTTTCCCGTTGGACTACAGTATGGGGTTCTTCAAAAGAGGAGTGTACAAGTTCTTATTGGCTCGGCAACGCGCATGTGACACCCCTGGGGTTGCAGGCGTCCATAGGCTACGGTGACTGCTTTCCATCAGGCGGGCCATATGCTTGTTTGCCACCGACGTGGTATGAAAAAAACAAGAATTAATTCAACGTACCTTCCCGTCTCTAGTAGTTTAGATTTAGACGCATATTTTGAACTTGTATAATAATAATATTTTTTAATATTTTTTTAATATAATAAATTCTTCAAATGCATGTTATTTTAATAAAATGTTTTGCAAAAACAAGACCCGCCGAATTTGTTACTGTTTCTTCTCAGGATAGTGGTGTAGGGTTACAACCGGTAGTAGTTTTTCTTTTTCCTTGTTATTCTGTCAGATGATTCAAAAATGCTTATTAATAGGCTTACTCGAATAAAGAATAGTTTGACATTGAGTACCTGAGACTAACTTGATATGATATTTAGGTATATGAATTCCTGCCATCGTGAGCGCTCTTGTATTTCTTTACATACAGTACCGGCCAATAATATATCACATACAGGTTTTTTTCAGTAGATTTATTTTTATTTTTGTAAGTGTTTTTCACACTTTCCACCTCACGACTATAGATAGTCTAGGCATAGGCCTTTACACTAGCGATAAAAAAACTGGTCATCATGTAGTGATTTTTTCATAAAGAGATTTTGCGTAAGGCATGGATTTCTTAGTAAAATTCTTTTTTTTACTACAGCTATTTTAGCAATATGCTGTGTCTCCAATTGCAATTCACAATACTTAATTGCAGTATTCATCATTAAACTGTGCAAAAGTAACAAAATAATATGCTATCTACATGCGAACATGTGCCGCTTACTCCATACACGCTCATACAAAAAGTCACGAATGTGATGTGATATATTATTGGCCGGTACTGTATATCTATGCCTTATCTACCATAATATTGTATCTAACTATCGAAGCGAGAGATACATGTATCATTAATACATATATTCATAGATCTGGCTGCTCATTTTCGAATCTGTAATTCTTAAACGTGACAAGTCGCTATTTGGGGAAAGGGAACTGACCATTTTCGATAAGTAAAAGTTCAGTCGCCATCAGATTTCGGAGCGGCTAGGGTGCTCACAAATAAGTAAACAAAAGAAACAAAGAAGAATTTCTGAATTTATTACTGAATCCAAAAAAACATTAAGACTGTCCTTAAACGGTTTGTAAAGACAACAATGTAGAACGTTTCAAAAAACACCTAAAATGTATAGTGATACGAGTTTTTTTAAATCATGCCTTGCTATTTGTATATCTACAGATGGATTGAGCATTCGCTCGTTTGCTGTAATGTAAACCCATCTTATGGAGTCTGATGATAAAGTTCCATGATTCTTAGATTGGGTGAAAAATGTAGGGAAATTCCGATACAATCTGGTGTTAAACGGTGACCCTGAGACCATCGGACCGTGAGTGTAGTTTCTCCTGTCTTGATGTTTGTTTGTTAGTAATCAAATAAGAGTTCAATTCAAATCACTTATAGATTAATCTATTCTTATCAATTTAATTGAAATGTTGTATACATAAACGTAAGTCAGGTGACAATGCAATGTAACGGTGGCGTCTGGAACTCGGAAACGAAACGACATTGCCCTATCAAAGTTAAGCTCGTTAGGTTTATAATTATTTTATGGACCAGCTCAAATTGTCTAGTAAATATTTTTGAGTTGTAGTTTTTAAGTAGTAGTAACACTACTATGTAAACTTAAATATTAGATGTCATATACCAAAGAAAATACCGAAGTTTACCAACGCCGGTGGTTGGATTCGAACCCACGTCCTCAGCTTTCGCGGCTGATGCCTAAACTTGCTGCTGCAGTGGCCGAGTGTTTTAGGATGCTTAAGCTGAGGACATGGTTCAAATTCCACCTCCAGCGTTTAGAAACAAGGTGGACTGATGACCTGGTGAAGGTCGCAGGAGTCCGCTGGATGCGGGTGGCACAGGACCGGTCATTGTGGCAATCATTAGGGGAGGCCTATGTTCAGCAGTGGACGTCTTTCGGCTGATATAATGATGATGATGACATTGAGAAGAAATAGCAAAACCAGTATTTGGAAGTTTCCTAAAACAGACTGCTCATACAAGCGTGATACAATTATTATACAATTGCACAGGTGTTTGTGCCACATATTACTTACCTTTCAGGTGGCGCCATGGCCAAAACTGTGAAGGAATATACAACCTTTCTCTGTTTTTGATGCTAGCAAGACAGGGCCTGCTACACAATGTTTGTAAATTTCTGGGATTTGTCTCTGTCACTAACAAAGGCGTCATTAGACTGACAGAGAAAAAATCCTCGAAATTTGCGAACTTCGGTGTTCACAGTAGTACAATGTAGCATAATCATCGGGAGAAATAACGTACCTACGCGAAGAGAGGTCTATACTCAGCAGTGTGTGCTCTAGGGCTGATGATGATGAAGATGATGATGATAATCACTATACTAAGCTATAAACTTGCGTCGATAAGTGAACCTGTTGGGCTGAAGAACTCGTAACTTTATTGTTTAAAAAAACGGCAAAATGTAATTAAATTATTCAAGTATTGTAGAATTAAAAATCAAACGAACTTACCAAGTGAAGTTCGATGATAATTATGTGAACAGCTTCATTCGACGCGATTTAATAGTGTTTACATGTTGTAGTAGTAGCATAACCAAGCACTAGCCTTGCACGGTTTGTTGAAAGAATCGTTTTTTTTTTTTTTTTTTTTTTTACTTTGATTCTGACAACACCGTCTCCACCAATCTTATAAATAACGGTCCAAACCGCCATTTTTCATTTTGTTTACAGTTATTTGTTTCATATTTATAGGGTAGGGATTTTTATTTTGGGAGGGTATGTGTAAATCGCGTCGAATGAAGCTGTTCACATAATTATCATCGAACTTCACTTGGTAAGTTCGTTTGATTTTTAATTATGTTTCACAGCTTCATTCTTTGCGATTTAATAGTGTTTACATGTTGTAGGATGTTCAGAGCAAATCAAATAAATATGAAACAAAAGGGTTGAATAATCAGACAGGTATGTATGTATTTTTACTGCATTTATTGAATGAATAAATTGAATTATTATATTGTTATAATGAATTACATTTTTATTGTTACAATTTCTTAATAATAATTGTTTTTTACAGGTTATTCGACGACAGAACAGACATCGCAAACTGATTGGGATCAACAATAATCTCCTTATTATAATATTTTGCGAATACCGAGGAGGAATCAGTCCAGCCTGCAGTTTTCCTAATTAAATCTAAAGAGACTCCAAGTTTATTAGCCGAAGTAGTAGCTGCGTGCCTTGTACTATGCGCATTAAATATGGATGTGTCTAGTCCAGAACAATGAAGAATGTTTTTTATCCAGTGACTGAGTGTTTGTGGTGATAATTTATTATGCGGCAGTCTATAGCTAATAAATAAATAATCGTGTTCTTTACGTAATGATCTTGTTTTATTGATGTAAGTTTCAAGACATCGTGCTGGACAAATCTCTGGACGTGTATCAAAATACGGTAAGCGTAGAAAAGGCTGGTACGAGTTCGGTTTGGTAGTTTTTATATTATCTGGGATGTGTATAGTTATATCTATGGGACTGTTGACCTTGATATTACATAATCTTATTAATGAGAGGGTTTGAACACGGTGTGCTGTTGCTAAGGCTAATAAAGTTAGAGATTTTTTACCCAAGATTTCTAAATTCAAAGTTTCATTGGGCCATTTGTTTGACAAATAATTTAATACAATATTAGGGTCCCACGTTACGTTGTACCTTGGTTTTGAAGGCCTTAATTTAAAAATGCCTTTCATAAAACGTTTAATTATTTCGTGATTAACAATTTCACCTAAAATTAATGACAAAGCAGATTTATAACTGTTCATTGTACCATATTGGGCTCCGCTATTAAAGATGTCTGTTAAAAAATCAAGAATTTCAACAACAGATGGATTTGTATAATCAACATTTATATTATCACAATAAGCTATCCATTTTTTAATACATCCGTCATATTGCCTGTATGTAGAATCTGATAGCGAGGCTAACATTATTTCTATAGATTTAATCGACAGGGACTTTTTCAGTAACGTTTGCCGGAAAGCTTCGCGGCAACCAATTTGAGGGTTTTGTGTAGATTGTGACTCGTCCTGAAAGGAGATATTAATAATTTAGCATTTGGTTCAAAAGTTACACATTTAGAAACAGTTAGTTTTTTAAATAATGGAAACCATGGTTGCATCGGCCAATATGGTACAACTACTATACCCTCAGCTTTATCAGCTATTATTTTTTGCATTGTTTTAGCAAGTAATGCGAATGGTGGAAATGCGTAAAAATATTTATTTTTCCATGAGAATGTGAATGCATCTAAAGCCCAGGCATCGGGGTCATTTTTCCATGTAACATAAATGGGGCATTTAGCGTTGTGACGACTAGCGAACAAATCAATCTCTGGATACCCGTAATTAAATGTTATTTCTTTAAATGCGTAATCACTTAATTCCCATTCCGTATCGTTAAACTTTTTACGTGACAATGCATCTGCTTCAAAATTGTCTTTTGATTGAATATATGATGCAAAAATATATATTTTTCGATATTCACACCATTCCCAAATTTCTCTAGCAACTTGATTTAAATGCCTAAACTGTATGCTGCCCATTCTATTGATGCATGAAATTGCAGTGACGTTATCAATACGTAAAATAATTCTACAGTCATATAGATCCTTTGCAAAACATCTAAGAGCTAAGAAGGCAGCTTTTATTTCTAGCTCGTTTATGTGCAAGTGAATTTCATCGTCATTCCAATAGCCATAGGATTTATTATTATTACAATAGGCACCCCAGCCAGTCGTAGACGCATCTGAAAATATTTCTAGTTTGTATTCAGTCATGCACAGAGGAGCGTAACCGTCATCTATGTTTTTGAGCCACCAAAACATGTCATTCTTTAATTCAGTAGGTATTTGGACAGTTTGTTCATAACTGGGATTATTCAATAAGGATGAGTACTTGAAATGCTCGAATTCCTTGGTGTAAAGCCAAGAATATTGGATTGCTGGACATGCAGACACTAAAAGCCCTAAAAATCGGGCAAAGTCACGAAGTGTACATCTATGGATATTTAAAAAATCCTGTAACTTTTCTTTGATCTTTATTCTTTTAGTGGTGGGAAGTTTCATAATCATGTTTTGAGAGTCAAAAACAAAACCTAGGAATTTGCATTCCATTTTTGGAACCAAGTTACTTTTTTCGAAATTTATTAAGAATCCTAGTTTTTCCAGGGTATTTTTGGTTATATTTACATTAGTTTTACATTCAAAGTATGAAGTGCCAATCAGAAAAATGTCATCCAAGTAAATGACTGATAGCAAACCTTGTGACCTTAAAAATTCCATGACAGGCTTCATTAATTTAGTGAACACATACGGGCTCGAGCTTAAACCGAATGGTAGGGAATTAAATTCGTATAGAATATTGTCGTAAACAAAACGTAAATATTTCCGATGAGATTCATGGACGGGTAGTAAAAAATATGCATCCTTTAAATCTAAACAAGCCATGTAACAGTTATTTGTAATAAATTTAGATGCGGTGCGATAATCTTCCATTTTGAAATGTTTTGTGTCTACGAATTTATTTAAACATTTCAGATTTAATATAAAGCGTTTATCCCCATTCGGTTTAGGCACCAAGAAAACTGTAGATACAAATTCGTCATCGACGTGATCACACGTGGAAATTGCATTGATATCTAGTAATGATTTTATTGACTTTAAAAAATCCTGATGCTCTTCTTTTGTTTTAGGGTGGACACATGGGGTATCGGGGCGATGAGGCGTGGATGTAAAGGGTATTAAATAACCTTTAAGCCAAGTTAAAATAACAGCGTCATCCGTTATTTTCATCCATTCATTATAATAATGCTGAAGCCTACCGGCGTACCGTACCTCGGAATCTATCTCCGATAGTGCGTGGCGCGTCGGGGTGGCGGCGAGCGGGCGCGGTTCTGCGCCCGACGATTGTACGGGTAGCTGCTCGCGCTGGGCTGGTAGCGCGGCGGCGGTGGCGCACGCGGCGCTCGAGCTGCGCGTGCCGTGCTGGCGCCAGGCTTCGTGTCCATCTTGCGATGCGGTTTGAAGTTTAAATGACCTTTGTTTGCAATAAAGTTATTTTTGTTAAAAACCGACTTTTGTTGATGTTTCAATGATTCCCCGGTCTTCTGTATATTATTGGCGGCTTTCAATTTTTCGCTTAAGTTTTCGCCAAACAAAAAAGCATCTCTCTTTGCGTCAAGCAGCGTTTCTTTAAGCGTAGCGTTTGTAGAAGATAAGACGAAGTTGCGTCTTGTCGCAGTTTCCCTGTAATGGCTATCGCAAAGAATTCTACATGCGTCATTTAGTGGCTTCAACAGTATTTGTTTAGTATTTTCTCCGGAAATTATTAATTCTGTAACAGAAGCCAAAGCAGCAAGAGCTATGCCAATTTGATTTTGGTTTTGCATAATAGAGAAATCACGTTTCAGCGCCCCCTCAATTAAAGCGGCTTTCGCTTCGGGGTTCAGTTTGGGAGCTAAAAACAAGTCACAGTTTTTTGGGATCATGTACTGTTTCAAAAGTTTTTCTTTTGCATCTTTTTCTAATCCCTTTAAAAGTATCTCTTGCCATCGATCAGCAATATCTTTGTGAATGGGCGGTCCAAGTTGGTGGTCAGTTTTAGGAGCGTCACCAAGTAAAGCCATAATCTCGTCATCGAGTTCTCGTTCTTCTGAAGTAGGTACTACAATGTCAGTTTGAACTGGCCTCGGCTGGTCCGATGGTGACGGCACGTCCTGCGGCGAGCACGGCGGTGGCGTCGAGATGTCACGTGGCGGCGAGGCTTCACGTGGAGAGGTCTGCGCCGGGGACCCGGCGTGGTACGAGGCATTGCAGTGGACCATGGCCACGGTAGCTGTTCTGCGCGACGCTTGTTGACTTGCGCCGTCTGAAATATTGAAATTAGCTTAATATTTTTTGTGACAGTATCTGCCCTACTAGCAGTAACGTATCACTTAATTTGTAAAGAAGACAACCCGTTATGGTTGCTTGCACCACCAAGCCATTTGCATCACCAAGCCATTTGAACATTTTAAATCAGCTTAATATTTTTTGTGACAGTACCTGCCCTACTAGCAGTAACGTATCACTTAATTTTTGTGACAGTATCTGCCCTACTAGCAGTAACGTATCACTTAATTTTCGGCTTCATATTTTTGTGACAGTACCTGCCCTACTAGCAGTAACGTATCACTTAATTTTTGGCTTTATAAATAATGGCATACCGTCAGATTCTGAAGAAGAATCGGATGAAGAGTATATGATTCGACGTCTAGCTGGTTTTCGCGCCTTTTTATTTTCCAATTTCTGTAGTTTTCTTGGGATCTCGTCGTCTCGGAGCTCGGCTTTCCTCTTTCCCATCTTGAAAGTTATCTGCGGCAACGGGCTGAAGACACGTGCGAAGGCTTGAGCACGGAAATACAGAATGAAAAATGGCGGTTTGGACCGTTATTTATAAGATTGGTGGAGACGGTGTTGTCAGAATCAAAGTAAAAAAAAAAAAAAAAACGATTCTTTCAACAAACCGTGCAAGGCTAGTGCTTGGTTATGCTACTACTACAACATGTAAACACTATTAAATCGCAAAGAATGAAGCTGTGAAACATAATGTATTTAAACAGAGACAAGTAGTTTAAGGTCGCGCCAAAAATTAGTGGGACTCTGGTGCTACTAACGTTTGTTTGATAAATATGGAAGTATCGAATATGGAATGAAGATCGCTGGGAGACGCTGGATGCAGGTCGCTTCCAACCGGTGTATGTGGAGGTCCAAAGGGGACGTCTTATGTCTGAAATGATGATGAACCTGATGAATTAATTTTGTTAAAAAAACCTTCATCTCGAATCCTGGATTTTAAAAACACATATTTTTCGTACGCAGTCCAAATGATGTGGTCTACGGTCCATGCAAACCTACGGACAGGCGTAGGTACTTTATATTTCACGCGCAATCTCAGAACAATCTCACTGGAGTTGTAATTCCTCTCTGGCGTGAGAAATATTCATATTCTGATTTGCAGAGGTATAAAGTAGATTTAATTAAGAATGTATTTGTCACCACTAAGCTCTTCTCGTGGTTGCTGTCGTAAGAGTCGACTAAGCGATTGAAGTGTCGTGCCATTCATTTAGAGAAGATTAATGATGGACAGCAGCGTCAGCATATTAAACACACTACTGCAATCGATGTGGCGAATGGCGATTATTTGTAATCATAAAGATGTAAATCTGAATTCCCAAAAGGAGTAAGTGAACATGTCGCACCTCTTTCAGAATAAAAACGTAAATGCAAAATTTGGAAAACTTTACTGATCAGAAACGTTTCAAAATCGATGGCAATTTTTTGTACTACATTGATCTATAAGTGTTTACCGTTAAATTGTGCTAGAGGCGAGGTCTTGTTATATTTTTGGTGCGGCAGTTAAAATTTTAAACGACTTTTTAATCAGTTATTTGTAGGGAACAGAGAAAGTCACTTCGTCGCGGGCCTACCATACGGCCACTCGAAATAGAATTTGTGTGGTAAAAGTGACCATATTATCCTGCAAGACGGCTACATCTTCCATAAGGTTCGATTTTGAAATGTGACCGTACACCAGGCATGCGTCCATTTGTCTCGTGATGGCTTATCGACGCAAAGGTAACTAACGCCTTACTTTTTTGTGACTTATAGAACAACGTTGAACGTGTCTTAAACATCATTTTATCGCAACATTTTCGTAAAAAAAGATAGAATAATATGAATTGTAATAAGTATATTATTAATTGAAATAGACCTATTGTATGTGTAAATGTGTGTTATTATGTTTCATTCAATGTTATTCCAAGGTCTCGATAATTCATCTATAGAAACTTCGAATAGGCCCAAATCTGAAATCGTAACGGAGTTTAATCGTAACATTGCCCGCATGTCATTTGCAGGCTGTTGACAAGATATGGTCTTTGTGATAATATCTTTCACATCAGATTAGGCGTGTGACATGCTGACATCTCAGCAGATCCATTACATTAAATATTTTTTTGCTGCTTTTCATGATCTCCAGATAAATAAATAAATATTAGAAAAAACGGATGTTCCATACAAACCCTGAAATATTAGTAGGCGGAAATTCTCAAATCGGATGTCAGACCCATAGTACAAGTTCACCTCAGAATTAACCCTCCAAGGTTTGGACGATGAATAAAAAAATCACCCTATTTATTTCGTTGCGTGCCTATTACACGGCCGCATTTCAAAATACAATTATGTTTTACCCCACTTGTGTGTGACCTGCAATACTGGCACATTTTCAATAAAATTTCATTTTGAAATGCCGTATAGGTGGGATGCTAGATAAAATTATCACTATTTTTTTTCCGAGACATAAAAGATAAAGCTAGCATTTTCGTAACAGATATATTATACTTTATTGGTAAAACATCTTGTATAATGTAATGACTAAATAACCAAGCTTTATATTCACTTGACAAGCTTTGTTAGTTTTACACCACATTTCTGATCATCATCATCATCAGCCTATGTTATTCCTCTCCTATTAACTATGCGTATAGACGCATTAGGAGGTAAATGCCCATAATCGCCACGCTGGGCAAGTGGATTGACGATCGCAGTAATGTGTCCACTATGATGACGCTACTGTCCATCATCAATCTTGTAGAATGGTCAGTGAAACTTCAATCCCTTAGTCGACTCTTACGACACCCGCGGGAGGAGTTGGGGTGGTGACTAATGTATTCTTACTGCCGTCACCACACGGCAAACTGCCGTCACCACACGGCATTTCTGATCACTGGTTACAAAACTTACGACAGCCGGACAACTTTAGAATCCTAAACTGACGTGGGGCGATGTTATTTCCGAAAGCATCTGCAATATATTCAAATTTAAATTCATGTAACGGAACTTCAAAATAATAAGGAAACGAACAACAAATAACATTTCGAAAGTTCTCTCGAACAGAGAATTTGTTAAGCCGGAAGTTTTCGAGTTTCGGTGAAATTAAAAGTTGTCACCCTCTTTACAAGGTTTCCGATATAAATAAGCTTGGAATTTGTTTGGTAAATATTAAGGAAAAGAAGATTATGTGAGAAATCGAAATATTAAGGTGAACTCCGTATTGAAGTGGCAATGGGCAGGCCCTACGAACAAATAAAACATGGAAGCCGCAAGCCATACTAAATTGCCTTTCAAAAACGGTCCTGAATTTTAGTTGACAACAATTCGGTGTTAAGAAAAGCACTATGTCCTGCCCATCTGGGCACAATTGAACAATTGTGTTTGGGGGCATCTTTGAGCTGGCGTTAGACGTCCATGTTATACCTATATATAGTCGCAGGGCAGGCCACATTGCATGCAGAGCGGATGGGGTCCAAAAAATAACGAACGAAAACGCTGTCATTCACTTGATGGTCTTATCGGAAGTTCAGGGGTATGCTGCTGCGATGAGCCCAATTCCTGGCACCTATCATATCTACTATATCCTTTTTTCTGTTTTTGTCTCTCTGTGCTACGAATAAATTATTTTCTATTTCTTTTACTAAAGTGTTTGTTTACATTTATTTCATTTTCTACCGGCACGCGGAATAGTGTGACGTTCGCTCTGCATCTGAGATGAACCGTTGCTGGCGAACATTTTAGTTTCATGCTTTATTTGTGCGAGCGTTCAACCTAAAGGCTAAACTTTAAAACGCCACTTTATTTTCAGTTTAATAACAGATTCACATTAAAGGCTAATGTGTTCTGTACTATTCCCTTAGTTTTGTTATGGTTTCTCACAAACCAGTACATTATGGCCTAAGTATTTTTTTTCCCACGGGTTCCTAATATTTGATAGTTAGATATTTACATCAACAGCAGGTTTGCTAAGATGCCATTCTGCAATCGTATACGATAAGCGATAAGTAATAAATGTATTAGAATGACAGATTCGAACGAAAAGTCACTTGACCATTTCCATATAATATTATGGTCACGTGACTTATCGCCATACCTGGGATAACTGGGGGCAAGTTATAGGGATTTGATATCGATAAAAAGATGTCGATATAATTATAATAAAATATGTGCTTATTGAACATTATCGATTACAGTACAGAGGTTCGATGTCATATCTGGTATCGGGCCTCTTGTATGCAGATGTCATTTTAATCAAAATTACAATTTAAATATTGATATTTTAATATTAATTGTATATTTTGAAAACTAATTTAAAATAAACGCGTAACTACCCGTTTAAACTTATTTTTTATTTTAATTGAAGAGTAAGTACCTAATATTTATTTATGTCGAATAACATTTTGATGTTGTCATTTACAATGACATCGATATATTTTTAGTCGATAAAATATTTTGCTACATCACTTTCGTATAAATGCCCCGAGTTATCCCAGGTATGCTTATCGCTTATCGTATACAATTTGCTGGCAACTTGGCTAAACCTGCTGACGTAGTTAAGCAAAAAGGGTCTAGTTACTGAAACTGTCACAGATTTTAAAGATTTCGATTAGGATGAAACTTAGTTGATTTATACAATAATAATATCCCATAATATTCATACCAGTGCTTTTACCACGCTATGCAACCCACCGGAATATCGCCCTCGCAGTTCCGCCGCCATATTGCGACAAATGACGTCATTACGTCACGACGTCGCGACGTTAACCGTATTTACGTTTAAACGTTGATTTACGTCATCACCTGTTTATGGCCTGTTAACGCTCGGGAGTAAAATAAAACGTATTTTTACCCCAATTTAACATCATGTTGATATTCGAATTGAGGCTGTGGTAATTACCATTCCACTTAAATTGACCTTTCTTGTAATAGAACATATTTTATACTTTCAGTCATAGTGTTAAGGAAATAAAATGATGACTGACCGATGTGATCTGTTTGCTAGTGCAATTGGGAAAATTATTATGTTAGAGTGCTAGGAAATGCTAGAAAGTTTGATGCCTGAAATGAAAGTACTATTTCATAGGGTCATCATTTCAAAATTTCAGCCATAGGATGTTCACTGCTGGACAAAGGCCTCCTCAATAGACTTCCACTTTGGCCGGATGGATGCGGCCTACATCCACTGAGTCCCCGCAACTCTAACCAGGTCGTCTGACCACCTTGCGGGTGGACGTCCCTCGCTTCTATTGTCAATTTAGTTTCTTAATATTTACCAACGTACTTGTACCGCTCTGGCGCTAGCTGTAAGGTATAATTGTAATTGATTTAATAAATTGAATTGAATTGGCATGACTACCTAGTTTTATACTTTAAAAATGCTTAGAGTAATTTCCCTTCATCACGGGTACATCTTCTTTCTCTGTTTGACCTTCCAGTATTATGTAACATTGTCTTTGTTACACTTTGTTTTATAACGTTATATAACAGAAATAACATCTAATGTACCGGTCTCGCACGGTTTCAATTGTATGACCCTTCCTCTTTAACCACTCAATTAGTTAAAAAATATGCATCAAAATCCGTTTCAAAGATCTGAGAATATGTAAAGACAGTCATAAATAAGTAATTTTTCACACCACCTATTCGAATATGGCTCTTTTTTCCCTGCTAGCAGGGAACAAAGTGACACTTTTCTGATCATTTCTATTGCCAGCCTAAAAAATAACAATGAAGTAGGTGACATTTCTGTAGAATCCAGCAAGAAGCAAAGTGGTGTGAAAAGCAGTATGTGTCACACGGGTATCAAAATTATTTTCGTCTTGGGTGTTAATGCTTGAATCCCTCATTACGCTTCGTCGCTTCATTCGGGCTTCAATGAACGCCATCGGCGAAAACATGTCATTTTGATCCCTTGCGACATAATCTACTATTGTTTTATAGTATGGACTGCATCCAGCTCTTAAAAAACTATTCTTATTGTGTCTCTCATTACCCCATTTCAGATTTTATGAATAGAACCGTTCTACATCATTATAAATATATCATCGCGAGCATATTTTACTCGCTTCATGCATAAAGTCCGCAATCCCAGCTGCAAAACTCAGATATAAATTGCAAACTGCCACATTTTCCTTTCTGACTGAAGAAAAATATGAATAAAACGCCGTAATAACAAGAACAGCGCGAAACAGCGTAAAATATGGTCATTATGAGTTTAAAAGGATACCTTTTGGACTCGGCAACGCTCCTGCAAGGGCCCTTTAGTAAACGAGTTGCGTTTTATGAAATAACTTAAACAAGGTTGTCATTCACGAAGCCTTTGCTCCAGTCTACGTCTGAGCCCAAATTACTGTAAGTTCCTATGAAGTTAAGGGTCAAATCTTACGGGATGGGTATCAATATAAACAGTTGTGTGAATAGCAGACGAACGGTTAGGACTTGCTATTTTTCTGCACACGGATGGATGGGTGTGCTTGCCACGAATAATAAAATAGAGTTGTTTGGAGAAAAGGTTTTGAAATAATAAGCCTATTAAATTGTAAGGGTTCCCGTGGGAGTTGAAAGAGTACAGGTGAATATTGTAAAAGCTAAGAGCTGAACTTTATATGATCTGTATTCATCTTATTTTGATATAAAAATAAATCAGAGAGTTTGTTTCATTTTGTATCTTCAAAATCTTCTTGTGATTATGATAAAACAATTCATTTTTGATAAGACAGTAATATGTAAATGTCATAGTGAGCAAAGGTGAATGTTAAGTTTAGTACTTAGCGATAATTTATTTTAATCTGTAACTACCCTAATATTTTCACCGGTAACGACCCGGTATTTATAAAGTAAATTAGCTTCTCTCAACCCCATCGACAATATTATTTGTATACTTTGGTAAATTCTGTTATTCGCCTAGGCGAGGACACAACTTTTCTGGATCACTACTATTTATTTTTCATATTTAAATACACTTATAAAAACATTGTTTCCTTGTTGAGATTTCAATAGAGTACCTTGAAAGGTTCATCATTCAGAGACAATTTCTATGATGAACTTCCAAATTCAAATTGTATTAGTCAAGCACGAGTCGATTGTTGACTAACCTTCATAATAACAAATTCTAAATTTCCTCACGTAGTTATTTTAACATTGCTAGATTTTATCCTTCTTTTAAACAACTAAAATGTCTGTATTTTAACGACAAGCGGGTCTTGATCGAGTAAACATACGTTTAGTATTATTGTCGGAGCTGCTATAATTTATGAGCAGCTCAGCTGAGGGGTTGACTCTTCAAGAAAACTCCTGCTTAATGTATACTTGTATTTTTTATTTAAACTTTATAAATTTTTAATGAGCTTTCGCGAGATATGCTTGAAGCGCTGGTCGAATGGTATTCGTGTGTGTCGCGAAGCCGGTGAGCTGCTCGCTGCATCCATGACGTCACCTTCCGCAGCCCTCACCCCCCTGGGACAGGTTTTGACGTAGGCGCGTTAACAATTATCCTGAATTCCTGATGTTTCGAGCATCAGGCATGACGTGACACCCGTGGTCGCAAGCAGACTGCCAGTCTACGTACGTACGCGATTAATTCCCATCTTTTGTTAAAATATTAGTAATAGTCGTGAAAGTTTAAAGTATTTTTAATCAATACAATACTGGACCTACCTATACAGGGTGAAACAGGAATCATGAACATTCTAACTGTATGAACAACTAACAATTGAATGCCCCACAAGTGACGTAGAAATAATCATGTTTTTTATTTTTTTTTGTTTTTTTGGGGCTTTTTCTAATTTTCAAGGTGTTTTTCAGAAATGATAACGACTATTTAAGCTATTTAAAACGTTAAATGTAATAAATATCATTAAATTTCACACGAAATGACAAAATTTCCATTATAAATTACTTCAATTTGAAGAGGTAATTAAAATCATTCCATTAATTTGTCTTAAAAATCCTTTCGGATATCTTAAAGGCAAAATAGTTATTTGTTATACAAGGGTGCAAAGTTGTATTTTACCCGCGAGTATGAAATTGAAACACGAGCAAGCGAAAGGATTCTATAGTTGAACCACGAGCGAAGCGAGTGGTTCTAAAATAGAATCCTGAGCGCAGCGAGTGTTTTAAACATACGAGAAGTAAAATACATTTGCACCCGTGTGTAACACAAAACTTTTCCCCTCAATAGAGCGAGGAAACTCAAAAAAGGTAATTATTTGTTCACATTACAATCATCATCGGGTTAGTGATAATAATTTTCCAAATGCATCATGTATTTAATGCAAGATTTTTTCGCAGTAAACTTAGCACGTAAAAGTAAACGCAGCACGATTTTAACACATTCCTGTAGTTGCACACCAACGCCAATGCATTATTAACTCATTCACATTCATTATTTTTACAAAATTATAACAGAACACCCTGAAAGTTGTTTAGTTTACTATTTTTATGCGTGTTCG
>JALPQI010012878.1:0-28344 GCA_025490895.1 Thaumatotibia leucotreta | reverse complement strand
AGTAGGAGAGGCCTACGTCCTGCAGTGCACTATCATAGGCTGATGATGATGATGATGATGTATACATGTATATGGTCGCAGCTTGTAGAATTCTTATGCCAGTGACACGCATGTGTGTCCAGAAAGATTGTACAGATGTAGTGCAAAATCCTTTCTCTTCGGCTTTTCACGGAAACGCCCGAATTAATCTCCCTGTATCAATAAGCTTCGGTGCAATATATAGCGAAGTTCATTGTGACGGCAATATGAATTCGAATGTTTCCGTGAAAAGCCGACGAGAAAGGATTTTGCAATACATCTGTACTCATAGGCCGGTGACACAACATTTGTGTTAAAAATGTTCGTATTTCTGTCTTTGGCATAGGAGTAAGAATTTTTTGATCACAAATCTGTGTCACCGGCGCCGAACGTGTTAACTTCTAAGGGTGCGGCTCCACTGACGCGGAGAGGAGCGGAGATGTGCAAAATTGAACAATTACATTCTTCAAATTCAAAATTCGAAACACTGTGATGCGGTCTCATTGACCGAGCTCTTGTATTCTGTACAAACGTGGCCCTTGTTCTCTAGTGTGACTGTACTCACGGATGTCCCACAGATGCACGCCCTGGTTGGCCACGTTGAGCAGCAGCAGCGAGTCGGCCGCGTCCACGCACAGCGCCATCACCGCTCCTCTTGTATTCTGTACACACGTGGCCCTTGTTCTCTAGTGTGACTGTACTCACGGATGTCCCACAGATGCACGCCCTGGTTGGCCACGTTGAGCAGCAGCAGCGAGTCGGCCGCGTCCACGCACAGCGCCATCACCGCTCCTCTTGTATTCTGTACACACGTGGCCCTTGTTCTCTAGTGTGACTGTACTCACGGATGTCCCACAGATGCACGCCCTGGTTGGCCACGTTGAGCAGCAGCAGCGAGTCGGCCGCGTCCACGCACAGCGCCATCACCGCTCCTCTTGTATTCTGTACACACGTGGCCCTTGTTCTCTAGTGTGACTGTACTCACGGATGTCCCACAGATGCACGCCCTGGTTGGCCACGTTGAGCAGCAGCAGCGAGTCGGCCGCGTCCACGCACAGCGCCATCACCGCTCCTCTTGTATTCTGTACACACGTGGCCCTTGTTCTCTAGTGTGACTGTACTCACGGATGTCCCACAGATGCACGCCCTGGTTGGCCACGTTGAGCAGCAGCAGCGAGTCGGCCGCGTCCACGCACAGCGCCATCACCGCTCCTCTTGTATTCTGTACACACGTGGCCCTTGTTCTCTAGTGTGACTGTACTCACGGATGTCCCACAGATGCACGCCCTGGTTGGCCACGTTGAGCAGCAGCAGCGAGTCGGCCGCGTCCACGCAGCGCCATCACCGCGTGGTCTTGTATTCTGTACAAACGTGGCCCTTGTTCTCTAGTGTGACTGTACTCACGGATGTCCCACAGATGCACGCCCTGGTTGGCCACGTTGAGCAGCAGCAGCGAGTCGGCCGCGTCCACGCACAGCGCCATCACCGCTCCTCTTGTATTCTGTACACACGTGGCCCTTGTTCTCTAGTGTGACTGTACTCACGGATGTCCCACAGATGCACGCCCTGGTTGGCCACGTTGAGCAGCAGCAGCGAGTCGGCCGCGTCCACGCACAGCGCCATCACCGCTCCTCTTGTATTCTGTACACACGTGGCCCTTGTTCTCTAGTGTGACTGTACTCACGGATGTCCCACAGATGCACGCCCTGGTTGGCCACGTTGAGCAGCAGCAGCGAGTCGGCCGCGTCCACGCACAGCGCCATCACCGCTCCTCTTGTATTCTGTACACACGTGGCCCTTGTTCTCTAGTGTGACTGTACTCACGGATGTCCCACAGATGCACGCCCTGGTTGGCCACGTTGAGCAGCAGCAGCGAGTCGGCCGCGTCCACGCACAGCGCCATCACCGCTCCTCTTGTATTCTGTACACACGTGGCCCTTGTTCTCTAGTGTGACTGTACTCACGGATGTCCCACAGATGCACGCCCTGGTTGGCCACGTTGAGCAGCAGCAGCGAGTCGGCCGCGTCCACGCACAGCGCCATCACCGCTCCTCTTGTATTCTGTACACACGTGGCCCTTGTTCTCTAGTGTGACTGTACTCACGGATGTCCCACAGATGCACGCCCTGGTTGGCCACGTTGAGCAGCAGCAGCGAGTCGGCCGCGTCCACGCACAGCGCCATCACCGCTCCTCTTGTATTCTGTACACACGTGGCCCTTGTTCTCTAGTGTGACTGTACTCACGGATGTCCCACAGATGCACGCCCTGGTTGGCCACGTTGAGCAGCAGCAGCGAGTCGGCCGCGTCCACGCACAGCGCCATCACCGCTCCTCTTGTATTCTGTACACACGTGGCCCTTGTTCTCTAGTGTGACTGTACTCACGGATGTCCCACAGATGCACGCCCTGGTTGGCCACGTTGAGCAGCAGCAGCGAGTCGGCCGCGTCCACGCACAGCGCCATCACCGCTCCTCTTGTATTCTGTACACACGTGGCCCTTGTTCTCTAGTGTGACTGTACTCACGGATGTCCCACAGATGCACGCCCTGGTTGGCCACGTTGAGCAGCAGCAGCGAGTCGGCCGCGTCCACGCACAGCGCCATCACCGCTCCTCTTGTATTCTGTACACACGTGGCCCTTGTTCTCTAGTGTGACTGTACTCACGGATGTCCCACAGATGCACGCCCTGGTTGGCCACGTTGAGCAGCAGCAGCGAGTCGGCCGCGTCCACGCACAGCGCCATCACCGCGTGCTCCTCTTGTATTCTGTACAAACAAGTTAAGTCTCACACCTTTGTAAAGTTATGCCAAATGCATATACGCTTTATACATATAAGTGTAAAGTCTATTTTTCAAATAACGATTTTCGTGTATATTTTTTTGATGTCAAAGTCAAAATTTTGCCAGTAATATTATACACTTCTAAGGCCTGTTTTGTATATCTCTATTCAATAAAACAAGGTACTACCATAGATTTATATCAATTCGAAACATATGAACCGGCACCGTATGACAAGAGTTTTTTCAAAGCTTACTAATGTCACTTAAGAAAAAAAAGTAGTGTGAAAAAAACCTTGTTAAACAGTGCACCTGCGACCATTATATTATATAACATGGACGTCTAACGCCAGCTCAAAAATGCTCCCAAGACCAATTGTTAAATTGTGCCAAGGTGGGCAGGACATAGCGCTTTTCTTAACACCGCGCTTATTTCGGCACAACATCTTTTACATATGTTTATAAAATATAGCCAATCAAAACTTTGATGGACCAATCACGACTATTTTATTAATGGCGGTTTAAGTTTTTATAGGTTGACATTGAAATTCATTACCGTGATGCATTAAAGAGGGGGTGACACTTGTCAACTAAAATTCAGGCCCGTTTTTGAAAAGCAATTTAGTATGGTGTGCGGCTTCCATGTTTTATTTGTTCGTAGCAGTGCACGAATGGAAACTAAAAAGAAACTAAGTTACTATTTAGATAATAAAATTAGGGACCGACTAAAGCCAGGGATATACATGAAAGTAAATCGGGAAAGTAGTTGGTGTGAAAGTTACTGGCATGTACGAGTAACTGGCATACTGCGGATACATTTATTTGCAAGTAACACTGGCATGCATCCTGTGCCCTTGCATGCCAGTATTACCATCGCGTATACACAGGACAGTTCGTGAGAGTATTTCGTACCTACAACATGGATAACAATCGAACTGAATTAAACAAAATTGTGTTATTATTAGCAATTTAATGTGTAGCTAAATTAATAAGAGATGAAAAGAAAAAACGAAGACGAGTTTGGGTAAGAGATTGGATTAGTAGAAGGGAAGATTTTGGAGCAAGTAGTTGTCTGCTTAAAGAAATGCGTCAAGAAGATCATGATGGTTACAGAAATTATTTGAGAATGCTCCCAGAGAAATTCGATAAATTGTTAGGAAGAATTGAGGCCTTCGGCCACAACGAGTCGGCTACTGGCATGCCCGTAGCTGTCGCGGCTGTTCACACGTGCCAGGTTAGCAGCACCCCGCGACCCCTCCCACAACGGGCATGCAAGGAAATCAAATGTTGTGCCAGCTATTTGCAACTAGCTAGCTAGCTTCCAGTTACAGGCATGCCAGTTAGTGAATACACATGACTGTAGCTGGCACTTGCAAGGAGCTGGTATGCTAGTGTGTACGGGCATGTGTTTCCCCGGCTTTTTAAGTCTATGCCCAATATAAATGTGGCGCAACTCACAGGTTGCGGTCGGTGAGGTCGGTGAAGTCGTAGTGGCGCACGCGGTGGTGCGTGTCGGCGGCCAGCACGCTGAACCCGTCGCTGCGCGTCGCCAGCGCGTTCACGCGGACGTCCCAGCTGTTCAGGAGACTGCGAATACAACTCACAGGTTGCGGTCGGTGAGGTCGGTGAAGTCGTAGTGGCGCACGCGGTGGTGCGTGTCGGCGGCCAGCACGCTGAACCCGTCGCTGCGCGTCGCCAGCGCGTTCACGCGGACGTCCCAGCTGTTCAGGAGACTGCGAATACAACTCACAGGTTGCGGTCGGTGAGGTCGGTGAAGTCGTAGTGGCGCACGCGGTGGTGCGTGTCGGCGGCCAGCACGCTGAACCCGTCGCTGCGCGTCGCCAGCGCGTTCACGCGGACGTCCCAGCTGTTCAGGAGACTGCGAATACAACTCACAGGTTGCGGTCGGTGAGGTCGGTGAAGTCGTAGTGGCGCACGCGGTGGTGCGTGTCGGCGGCCAGCACGCTGAACCCGTCGCTGCGCGTCGCCAGCGCGTTCACGCGGACGTCCCAGCTGTTCAGGAGACTGCGAATACAACTCACAGGTTGCGGTCGGTGAGGTCGGTGAAGTCGTAGTGGCGCACGCGGTGGTGCGTGTCGGCGGCCAGCACGCTGAACCCGTCGCTGCGCGTCGCCAGCGCGTTCACGCGGACGTCCCAGCTGTTCAGGAGACTGCGAATACAACTCACAGGTTGCGGTCGGTGAGGTCGGTGAAGTCGTAGTGGCGCACGCGGTGGTGCGTGTCGGCGGCCAGCACGCTGAACCCGTCGCTGCGCGTCGCCAGCGCGTTCACGCGGACGTCCCAGCTGTTCAGGAGACTGCGAATACAACTCACAGGTTGCGGTCGGTGAGGTCGGTGAAGTCGTAGTGGCGCACGCGGTGGTGCGTGTCGGCGGCCAGCACGCTGAACCCGTCGCTGCGCGTCGCTAGAGCGTTCACGCGGACGCCGTCCCAGCTGTTCAGGAGTTGGCCCTGCGAATACAAACACCAGTAGTAAAAAAAAAAATATTTTGATGAAGCTATTGTGAAAACTCAAATAAGATAAATAAATAAATATCTTGGGACATCTTACACAAATCGACCTAGTCCCAGAGTTGGGCAAAAAGTAATATGATTACTCCTTCCGATTACTTTTGTATGTGTACTTTGTAATAAATATTACAAAATACACATACAAAAAAAAAATTACATTTGTATGTGTACTATACAAATATAATTATTACAAAGTACACATACAAATGTAATTTATGAAAGTAATCAAATTACTTTTTGCCCAACTCTGCCTAGTCCCGCGGTAAGCTCAATTAGACTTGTGATGTGGGTACTAGGCGATGATATATATATAATAGATAGATACATATAGGTAGATACTTAAATACATAGACAGCCATGACCAAGGAACAAATATTTGTGATAAATAAATACACAAATAATGCCCTCGCCGGGATTCGAACCCGGAACCCCCAGCTTCGTAGGCAGGGTCACTACCAACTAGGCTACGGAGGCTGACAATGAAGCTATTGTGAAAACTCAAATCACGGAGACCTGTTCAATGATACCCCACATTATAAGATATCTGTACCAAATTGCAGATTTCTAGTATAAACGGCCAGTGAGCTATGCTACGGACAGACGGACACGGAAAAAACTATAAGGGTTCCGTTTTTGCCATTTTGGCTACGGAACCCTAAAAAACCGATCAAGATCACAAACGTCCGAGGCATCAGTTCCCACCTCGGACGTTAGTGATCTTGGTCGTTTTTTCTTTGGTATATGACATCCAATTTTATAATTGATATTTTGATATTCGAATAATTCAGCTCTTTCCAACAACTACGAGTATTTATCCATTTTCTACTCGAATGTCGAAATGGGCCGTTTCACGATGGACTCGACATTGGACTAGGGCTCGTGGTCGTGACCGTGTTTCGTGTAACCGTAGCCGGATCCCCGTTGCCGTGTTACACGGCAACGGTTTTAAGGCCCGTTTCCTGCGTGTTTCACGGCTACGTATCAATAAAGATACGTATACACGTGTACACGGGGATACGTATCTTAATTACACGCAGATCCGTTTCGCCCGCGTTGTTGAGTGACGATTCGATGCGTTGTCTTTAAGGACTAAGGAAAACTGATGAGAATGTACCGTGATATTTGTAAATCTAATTTAGTGGTTACCTAATTGCCTTTCTAACGTAAAGTGCGATAACTTAGTTTGAAAATGTAATAAATAATTGCACTTAATTTCAGTATGATAACGTGTATACGTACTGACATTAAATTTTACATATTACTTACAGCTTTTTAAGGTAAGGAGGGCAGAATTATAAAATATAGATATTTTCTGAGTTCAATATAATAAAAACTGACACATTGTCATGTATTAATGACCTAATTTAATAATGAGATGTGAACGGAAGTTAAAAAATATATAACACAGTGCGGAGTAAATATTTTTTCTTAGTTCTAAATATCATAATTTAAGTTTTTCTTTTGTGCAATAAAATTGATATAAATAAATACATAAATCAATATTGAGGGTACCAGACAACGATTAATCTATACTAGGAAACCCATAACTCAGGAACAAAATGCGTCATAAATATACAAATTTGCAGCGTTATTTCCTACAAAATACCCACCTAAAGGAACTTTTAAAATACAAAAGGATATTAAAAAGCAATATAATTAAAAAATACAATATACTAACTCATTGGATGTCGTGACGATGACGGGAGATTTTAGGTGCACCGCTTTCAAATGCTTTCCTATCGATCCTGTTGTACCACCACGACACGAAAACTCATTGTTCGTACGATCATTGCACAAAATGCATAAAGCCGTGTCACCGAACCTGGTGGCATAACTCCACACCCAACTTATCTTCATTATTAATACACTTTAAAAACGCTATCTTCTCACCAACAGTAACAATACAAAAACGTAACAAAATAATAATAAAACAATTAATTTAAATTCGACTCAACTCTCGCTAAGTCTGCCCGGACTGCAATCTTATTAGTGACTAAACACGTATAAAACCAAAACCCGAAATAGCCCTTTTCGAATTAACTAATACATCCCCGCTTATCTATATCAAAACAAAGATGCGGCTATTTCATTCAACTTCACAAACAAAAGGTGTACCAGGTAAAGCCCAAGTTATCATATTTATCAGTAAAATTACCACGTGTGGTCAATTACATCGCAGACAAACTATTGTTAGCTACTTTGCGCGTGCAAATTCTTAGTATAGGTCTTATCTACAAAAGGGCCGCCTGGCAGGTAATAAACTTAAATGAACGACTGTATTATCTTTTATGTACCTACCTATAGCAATTTGGCCAAATATTTTTAACATTCTTTTTTCATTTTTCTATCTGGTGATTCAAAATCACAATATAAATTCTAATTCATAAATAACACCGTCGCTTGTTATATAGAACACAGTACCTACCACGTTATTCTATAACATAAATCGATACGCAAAATGCAAGTCTAATCAATAAAATCCCGTTCGTCCCGATTCAGAGTATAATACTCAATACGTACTTTAAAAACAAGTTGTCATTCAATAATAGGCCTTATTTGTTTGCATTGTAATTGGTCCGGCCGTATCCATGCCACGAGCAGTCGTTGCCAGAACGAAGCCAAGATTCGTAGATACGTATACAAACAAAGATTCGGGTACGTATCTCGGCGTGACTGTGAAATTCGTGATCTTAGTACCGCCGGGGTTAAGGACACGGAGCTACGGTTCGGCGAATAGTACGTATATCGGGAGCCCTACATTGGACTCATATAAAAATACATGGTATTCAATTTATAGTCTTCTACAGAATAAGTTCATTGTATATGAACTTACATAGTAAAAAAATATTTTAATTCAGTAAAATTCGAGTCGTACTCAGAAGTCAAAAGGCTTGCACAGAAGAGAAATGGCGATTACTCCACCAACAAGAGCGTAACTCTTAAATAATGATGATGGTGGTAATAGTACATTAATATAGAGGACAAGAAACTGGCAGAGGAAAAGATATCTGGCCGAAGAAACTGAGGAAAGTCCTAAGACTGCAAAGTAGTTATGAATAGTATATTACTATAGAGGACGGGAAACGAAGGGTTACAGGCCAAGTAGATATATCTGGCCGAAGGAACTGAGGCCAGATAGGAATACGCGGCCTGTAATCCTGTTTCTCGCCGAGATTTGTATAGTGCTTTTCTCAAACTTGCCATGAAATAAAACAAACTGATTTCGCCGAACCATACTATTTGATTTGTAAATAAACCAATAGTACAGTATCGTACAACATTAAAAAAAAAACATTCGCGCCTAACTTTTTTTTAGTCTGTTTGAGGTATCCTTTTACCTGTTGGTATAGACATTAGGTCTTAGGTTTTTTTTTATTCTGTGGCTGAATGTCAAGACCTAGTGTCACAATTTGACGTTTCAAAACAAAAGACAGTTTGTTTGCAGTCCTAGGTGTGAAATAAATACATGAAATCTCTTTACATATCATCTTAGCATATGACACCGGATACATAGTATTTCCGGGCTTAATTTAAAGTAAGTAACATCAACATTCCGTAGCAAGTTTGAGAAAATGCCTTTACATATCAAGTTCGATCATCGAACCAGCGAGATGGTACTTCCTGGTTTAATTTGACGTACGTAATGCCAACATTTCATTGCAAGTGTGAGAATAAAAACAGTGCCTCACCTCTTTGCTGCAGTGGTAGAACTGTCCCCGGGCGCCGCCGCAGACGAACTTGTCGGAGCCGGCGTGCCACGCCACCGCGGTCAACGAGTCCTCTTGCGAGTGCGACATTTTAGTCGCTGTCTCCGTCTGTTAACCCAGAGAACCCAACACAATGGTGCCTCACCTCTGTCAACGAGTCCTCTTGCGAGTGCGACATTTTAGTCACTGTCTCCGTCTGTTAACCCAGAGAACCCAACACAATGGTGCCTCACCTCTGTCAACGAGTCCTCTTGCGAGTGCGACATTTTAGTCGCTAATGTCTCCGTCTGTTAACCCAGAGAACCCAACACAATGGTGCCTCACCTCTGTCAACGAGTCCTCTTGCGAGTGCGACATTTTAGTCACTGTCTCCGTCTGTTAACCCAGAGAACCCAACACAATGGTGCCTCACCTCTGTCAACGAGTCCTCTTGCGAGTGCGACATTTTAGTCACTGTCTCCGTCTGTTAACCCAGAGAACCCAACACAATGGTGCCTCACCTCTGTCAACGAGTCCTCTTGCGAGTGCGACATTTTAGTCACTGTCTCCGTCTGTTAACCCAGAGAACCCAACACAATGGTGCCTCACCTCTGTCAACGAGTCCTCTTGCGAGTGCGACATTTTAGTCGCTAATGTCTCCGTCTGTTAACCCAGAGAACCCAACACAATGGTGCCTCACCTCTGTCAACGAGTCCTCTTGCGAGTGCGACATTTTAGTCACTGTCTCCGTCTGTTAACCCAGAGAACCCAACACAATGGTGCCTCACCTCTGTCAACGAGTCCTCTTGCGAGTGCGACATTTTAGTCGCTAATGTCTCCGTCTGTTAACCCAGAGAACCCAACACAATGGTGCCTCACCTCTGTCAACGAGTCCTCTTGCGAGTGCGACATTTTAGTCACTGTCTCCGTCTGTTAACCCAGAGAACCCAACACAATGGTGCCTCACCTCTGTCAACGAGTCCTCTTGCGAGTGCGACATTTTAGTCACTGTCTCCGTCTGTTAACCCAGAGAACCCAACACAATGGTGCCTCACCTCTGTCAACGAGTCCTCTTGCGAGTGCGACATTTTAGTCGCTAATGTCTCCGTCTGTTAACCCAGAGAACCCAACACAATGGTGCCTCACCTCTGTCAACGAGTCCTCTTGCGAGTGCGACATTTTAGTCACTGTCTCCGTCTGTTAACCCAGAGAACCCAACACAATGGTGCCTCACCTCTGTCAACGAGTCCTCTTGCGAGTGCGACATTTTAGTCGCTAATGTCTCCGTCTGTTAACCCAGAGAACCCAACACAATGGTGCCTCACCTCTGTCAACGAGTCCTCTTGCGAGTGCGACATTTTAGTCACTGTCTCCGTCTGTTAACCCAGAGAACCCAACACAATGGTGCCTCACCTCTGTCAACGAGTCCTCTTGCGAGTGCGACATTTTAGTCACTGTCTCCGTCTGTTAACCCAGAGAACCCAACACAATGGTGCCTCACCTCTGTCAACGAGTCCTCTTGCGAGTGCGACATTTTAGTCGCTAATGTCTCCGTCTGTTAACCCAGAGAACCCAACACAATGGTGCCTCACCTCTGTCAACGAGTCCTCTTGCGAGTGCGACATTTTAGTCGCTAATGTCTCCGTCTGTTAACCCAGAGAACCCAACACAATGGTGCCTCACCTCTGTCAACGAGTCCTCTTGCGAGTGCGACATTTTAGTCACTGTCTCCGTCTGTTAACCCAGAGAACCCAACACAATGGTGCCTCACCTCTGTCAACGAGTCCTCTTGCGAGTGCGACATTTTAGTCGCTAATGTCTCCGTCTGTTAACCCAGAGAACCCAACACAATGGTGCCTCACCTCTGTCAACGAGTCCTCTTGCGAGTGCGACATTTTAGTCACTGTCTCCGTCTGTTAACCCAGAGAACCCAACACAATGGTGCCTCACCTCTGTCAACGAGTCCTCTTGCGAGTGCGACATTTTAGTCACTGTCTCCGTCTGTTAACCCAGAGAACCCAACACAATGGTGCCTCACCTCTGTCAACGAGTCCTCTTGCGAGTGCGACATTTTAGTCGCTAATGTCTCCGTCTGTTAACCCAGAGAACCCAACACAATGGTGCCTCACCTCTGTCAACGAGTCCTCTTGCGAGTGCGACATTTTAGTCGCTAATGTCTCCGTCTGTTAACCCAGAGAACCCAACACAATGGTGCCTCACCTCTGTCAACGAGTCCTCTTGCGACTGCGACATTTTAGTCACTGTCTCCGTCTGTTAACCCAGAGAACCCAACACAATAGTGGATTACCTCTTTGCTGCAGTGGTAGAACTGTCCCCGGGCGCCGCCGCAGACGAACTTGTCGGAGCCGGCGTGCCACGCCACCGCGGTCAACGAGTCCTCTTGCGAGTGCGACATTTTAGTCGCTAATGTCTCCGTCTGTTAACCCAGAGAACCCAACACAATGGTGTCTCACCTCTGTCAACGAGTCCTCTTGCGAGTGCGACATTTTAGTCACTGTCTCCGTCTGTTAACCCAGAGAACCCAACACAATGGTGCCTCACCTCTGTCAACGAGTCCTCTTGCGACTGCGACATTTTAGTCACTGTCTCCGTCTGTTAACCCAGAGAACCCAACACAATAGTGCCTCACCTCTGTCAACGAGTCCTCTTGCGAGTGCGACATTTTAGTCGCTAATGTCTCCGTCTGTTAACCCAGAGAACCCAACACAATGGTGCCTCACCTCTGTCAACGAGTCCTCTTGCGAGTGCGACATTTTAGTCACTGTCTCCGTCTGTTAACCCAGAGAACCCAACACAATGGTGCCTCACCTCTGTCAACGAGTCCTCTTGCGAGTGCGACATTTTAGTCACTGTCTCCGTCTGTTAACCCAGAGAACCCAACACAATGGTGCCTCACCTCTGTCAACGAGTCCTCTTGCGAGTGCGACATTTTAGTCGCTAATGTCTCCGTCTGTTAACCCAGAGAACCCAACACAATGGTGCCTCACCTCTGTCAACGAGTCCTCTTGCGAGTGCGACATTTTAGTCACTGTCTCCGTCTGTTAACCCAGAGAACCCAACACAATGGTGCCTCACCTCTGTCAACGAGTCCTCTTGCGAGTGCGACATTTTAGTCACTGTCTCCGTCTGTTAACCCAGAGAACCCAACACAATGGTGCCTCACCTCTGTCAACGAGTCCTCTTGCGAGTGCGACATTTTAGTCGCTAATGTCTCCGTCTGTTAACCCAGAGAACCCAACACAATGGTGCCTCACCTCTGTCAACGAGTCCTCTTGCGAGTGCGACATTTTAGTCGCTAATGTCTCCGTCTGTTAACCCAGAGAACCCAACACAATGGTGCCTCACCTCTGTCAACGAGTCCTCTTGCGACTGCGACATTTTAGTCACTGTCTCCGTCTGTTAACCCAGAGAACCCAACACAATAGTGGATTACCTCTTTGCTGCAGTGGTAGAACTGTCCCCGGGCGCCGCCGCAGACGAACTTGTCGGAGCCGGCGTGCCACGCCACCGCGGTCAACGAGTCCTCTTGCGAGTGCGACATTTTAGTCGCTAATGTCTCCGTCTGTTAACCCAGAGAACCCAACACAATGGTGTCTCACCTCTGTCAACGAGTCCTCTTGCGAGTGCGACATTTTAGTCACTGTCTCCGTCTGTTAACCCAGAGAACCCAACACAATGGTGCCTCACCTCTGTCAACGAGTCCTCTTGCGACTGCGACATTTTAGTCACTGTCTCCGTCTGTTAACCCAGAGAACCCAACACAATAGTGCCTCACCTCTGTCAACGAGTCCTCTTGCGAGTGCGACATTTTAGTCGCTAATGTCTCCGTCTGTTAACCCAGAGAACCCAACACAATAGTGCCTCACCTCTTTGCTGCAGTGGTAGAACTGTCCCCGGGCGCCGCCGCAGACGAACTTGTCGGAGCCGGCGTGCCACGCCACCGCGGTCAACGAGTCCTCTTGCGAGTGCAACATTTTAGTCGCTAATGTCTCCGTCTGTTAACCCAGAGAACCCAACACAATAGTGCCTCACCTCTTTGCTGCAGTGGTAGAACTGTCCCCGGGCGCCGCCGCAGACGAACTTGTCGGAGCCGGCGTGCCACGCCACCGCGGTCAACGAGTCCTCTTGCGAGTGCAACATTTTAGTCGCTAATGTCTCCGTCTGTTAACCCAGAGAACCCAACACAATAGTGGCTCACCTCTTTGCTGCAGTGGTAGAACTGTCCCCGGGCGCCGCCGCAGACGAACTTGTCGGAGCCGGCGTGCCACGCCACCGCGGTCAACGAGTCCTCTTGCGAGTGCGACATTTTAGTCGCTAATGTCTCCGTCTGTCAATAAAGTTAAAAAGGATTTAATGCCTATTTGGAACACAGTTCTAGACTAAGGCACTGGTCTCACAGCGAGCTACTAAGCTATGAACTATCGGCTACAAACACGAAAAAAAATACGCACTCCCGTGTAAATAAAAGAGACACGGCGATACTAGCTCGGCGGTGATAGCTGATAGCTGAGCGAGTATCGCCGTGTCTCTTTTATTTACACGGGAGTGCGTATCTTTTGTTCGTGTATATAGCCGATAGTTCATAGCTTAGTAGCTCACGGTGAGACCAGTGCCTAATACATAGTTTTTAACCAAGCTTTCGTGTTAACAAAAAAATAAAGGCACACTGTGGAGACGACATGCAATTATACGGAAGCATGAAATGCATGTTATGACGAACGTCTTGTCTTCTTCTTCATTTTGTTAACGATATAATGTCACATTTTTGTGCAACAAAACAAATTATTTTATCCCACAATGTCGTAACAGATGTGCTTACCATAGAAAAAATTTACTGCGAAAGACTCTGGTTGTGACGGGACTCGAACTCGCCTCCTCCGAGTTACCGGCTCAGGGTGCTCCCAATTACACCAGACGACCTTCCGTCGATCACAGCGAATTTAGTCAATGGTATTGTGAACCTAATCACTAGCGACATCTGTACTTGGTGCATTCCACGAAAAAGTCCACCGATGTCCCGTACGAACACGGGTTTTCTCAAAATTGTGGGCTTATCGAAGTTCCCTTTCCTGACTAGGAGTCAAAAATGACTCAAAAATATATGTAATAACTAATAACTCGGAAGAAAACTCAAATTATCGAAATATACACGCGTTTGTACGGGACAGCCCAAGGAATGCTCCACTTAATGTTTCGAAGGCAACCTTAAGCCTCTCACACTGGACACTCACCTCCATGTTCCATATCCACAGGTCGGGACAGTCCTCGGGCCCGGCCGCGATGAGCCAGCGCCCGTCCGGGCTCCACGCCAGGTACGACACGCCGTACGAGTGCCCTTCCAGCGACTTGCTGCAATAGCCTCACACTGGACACTCACCTCCATGTTCCATATCCACAGGTCGGGACAGTCCTCGGGCCCGGCCGCGATGAGCCAGCGCCCGTCCGGGCTCCACGCCAGGTACGACACGCCGTACGAGTGCCCTTCCAGCGACTTGCTGCAATAGCCTCACACTGGACACTCACCTCCATGTTCCATATCCACAGGTCGGGACAGTCCTCGGGCCCGGCCGCGATGAGCCAGCGCCCGTCCGGGCTCCACGCCAGGTACGACACGCCGTACGAGTGCCCTTCCAGCGACTTGCTGCAATAGCCTCACACTGGACACTCACCTCCATGTTCCATATCCACAGGTCGGGACAGTCCTCGGGCCCGGCCGCGATGAGCCAGCGCCCGTCCGGGCTCCACGCCAGGTACGACACGCCGTACGAGTGCCCTTCCAGCGACTTGCTGCAATAGCCTCACACTGGACACTCACCTCCATGTTCCATATCCACAGGTCGGGACAGTCCTCGGGCCCGGCCGCGATGAGCCAGCGCCCGTCCGGGCTCCACGCCAGGTACGACACGCCGTACGAGTGCCCTTCCAGCGACTTGCTGCAATAGCCTCACACTGGACACTCACCTCCATGTTCCATATCCACAGGTCGGGACAGTCCTCGGGCCCGGCCGCGATGAGCCAGCGCCCGTCCGGGCTCCACGCCAGGTACGACACGCCGTACGAGTGCCCTTCCAGCGACTTCCTGCAATTACATATGTATGCTGATATAATGTGTCTACGGGGAAGGATTTTAGGCACGTCACGTTACGTCGTCAGCCTCTCTCAGTCCACTGCTGGACGTAGGCCTCTCCAATTAACTATGGGTATCGACCCATTAGGAGGTAAATGCCCATGCTCGGCAAGCGGGTTGGCGATCGCAGTCGTGTGCCACTATGATGATGCTGCCCATCATCAATCTTGTATTAAGGAATAGACATTGACACTTGAATCCCTTAGTCGACTCTTATTACCCCCACGGGAAGATTTGGGGTGGTGACAAATGTATTCTTAATGCCGTCACCACGCGGGTGATTTTAGGCACTAGCTCGGCTATAAAAACGAACAAAAGGTAATTGTGCCCGTGTAAATAAAAAGAGACACGGCATTTGTAATTCACAGCCAACCAGCAATCAATCGCTAACTCGCTTTTGGTGGGACCAGAGAATTAGCGATTAATAGCTCTGCTATAAAAACGAACAAAAGATTGTCGCTCCCGCGTAATTCTTTACATTATCGATATCGATTAGATTTAGCGATTAGCTTTTGTTCGAAGGGCACAGTGATATTTGTAGCTAGTAGTAACCAGCTCAATGACATGAACGTAAACGGGACTACAGTTGAAGATGCCCCGGATCGCGAGTGGAGGATAAGTAGTAGGAAAGCGGACCCTGGCAAAGGCCGGGATATCGCTAGGTAGAAAAATGTGTATTACCTAAAGGCGAGACGCCGCGCCTGAGGGTCGTAGTCCCAGATCATGACGGTGTTGTCTTTGGAGCCCGAGGCGAGCTTGCTGCCGTCGGGCGACCACTTGCAGTACCACACCTCGTCGCAGTGCTCGTTTAGAACCTGTTTTAACAAGAAAAACAAGTTTTATTTAGTTCACCTAGTCGGTATTTTAACGTTGAATATTTTAGACGTGAAAACTGCTAATCTTGACTTGCGGTTAATTTTATTCAATTAGTCAGCAAACCTAGTGATTTGAAACGTAAACGATGGATATTTTAACGACAAATAGGACTTAAACGCGTGGCGTTACACCCGTAGTCGCAGGCAGACTGGCGAGAAAATGTATCAACACCTAACGGTTATGTGTACTACCCGTACTTCCTGATTATTCACTTCTAGGCTAGAGATAGGGTTGTCACTAGGCCAACACACAGCACTCGCAATATCCAATGGCTTGAAAATGATGTTCCACTATGCTTGCATCTGCAAATCACTGGATTCCACGCGGACGAAATCTCTTGCTCGTCACATCATCAGCCTATTTCAGTCCACTGCTTGACGTAGGCCTCTTCTAACTATGGTTATAGACGCATTAGGAGGTAAATGCCTTTATCCTCTATCAAAGAATAGTCAGTGACACTTCAATTCCTTAGTCGACTTGCGGGAAGAGTTGGGGAGTTACGAATGTATTCGATACCACACGGCTATACTGTTAATTTTGATTGAAATTCGGAGTTTCTTAATTTCTATAGCTGCACTTACTTTTCGGCTAGGATGAAGACATTCGGTTGAGAGGACTATTTACTTTACTATCATCACTACATAGTATAAAATAAAGTGACTTTTTCTGTCCCTATGTCCCTTTGTACGCTTAAATCTTTAAAACTACGCAACGGATTTTGATGAGATTTTTTTAATAGGTAGAGTAATTCAAGAGGAAGGTTTTTATGTAGGTATAGTACCCGTGTGAAACCGGGGCGGGTCGCTAGTTGAAGATATGGCTTTTGTAAGTTACCTGCAGCGGGTGGATGGGGAAGGAGTCGGGCGAGCAGTGGTGGTCCTGCAGCAGGCTGAAGGGGATGCAGTCGGGCGGCGCCGCGTGGAAGATATGGCTACTCCTGTAAGTTACCTGCAGCGGGTGGATGGGGAAGGAGTCGGGCGAGCAGTGGTGGTCCTGCAGCAGGCTGAAGGGGATGCAGTCGGGCGGCGCCGCGTGGAAGATATGGCTACTCCTGTAAGTTACCTGCAGCGGGTGGATGGGGAAGGAGTCGGGCGAGCAGTGGTGGTCCTGCAGCAGGCTGAAGGGGATGCAGTCGGGAAGATATGGCTACTCCTGTAAGTTACCTGCAGCGGGTGGATGGGGAAGGAGTCGGGCGAGCAGTGGTGGTCCTGCAGCAGGCTGAAGGGGATGCAGTCGGGCGGCGCCGCGTGGAAGATATGGCTACTCCTGTAAGTTACCTGCAGCGGGTGGATGGGGAAGGAGTCGGGCGAGCAGTGGTGGTCCTGCAGCAGGCTGAAGGGGATGCAGTCGGGAAGATATGGCTACTCCTGTCAGTTACCTGCAGCGGGTGGATGGGGAAGGAGTCGGGCGAGCAGTGGTGGTCCTGCAGCAGGCTGAAGGGGATGCAGTCGGGAAGATATGGCTACTCCTGTAAGTTACCTGCAGCGGGTGGATGGGGAAGGAGTCGGGCGAGCAGTGGTGGTCCTGCAGCAGGCTGAAGGGGATGCAGTCGGGAAGATATGGCTACTCCTGTAAGTTACCTGCAGCGGGTGGATGGGGAAGGAGTCGGGCGAGCAGTGGTGGTCCTGCAGCAGGCTGAAGGGGATGCAGTCGTGGAAGATATGGCTACTCCTGTAAGTTACCTGCAGCGGGTGGATGGGGAAGGAGTCGGGCGAGCAGTGGTGGTCCTGCAGCAGGCTGAAGGGGATGCAGTCGTGGAAGATATGGCTACTCCTGTAAGTTACCTGCAGCGGGTGGATGGGAAAGGAGTCGGGCAGCAGTGGTGGTCCTGCAGCAGGCTGAAGGGGATGCAGTCGGGCGGCGCCGCGTGGAAGATATGGCTACTCCTGTAAGTTACCTGCAGCGGGTGGATGGGGAAGGAGTCTGGCGAGCAGTGGTGGTCCTGCAGCAGGCTGAAGGGGATGCAGTCGGGCGGCGCCGCGTGGAAGATATGGCTACTCCTGTAAGTTACCTGCAGCGGGTGGATGGGGAAGGAGTCGGGCGAGCAGTGGTGGTCCTGCAGCAGGCTGAAGGGGATGCAGTCGGGCGGCGCCGCGTGGAAGATATGGCTACTCCTGTAAGTTACCTGCAGCGGGTGGATGGGGAAGGAGTCGGGCGAGCAGTGGTGGTCCTGCAGCAGGCTGAAGGGGATGCAGTCGTGGAAGATATGGCTACTCCTGTAAGTTACCTGCAGCGGGTGGATGGGGAAGGAGTCGGGCAGCAGTGGTGGTCCTGCAGCAGGCTGAAGGGGATGCAGTCGGGCGGCGCCGCGTGGAAGATATGGCTACTCCTGTAAGTTACCTGCAGCGGGTGGATGGGGAAGGAGTCTGGCGAGCAGTGGTGGTCCTGCAGCAGGCTGAAGGGGATGCAGTCGGGCGGCGCCGCGTGGAAGATATGGCTACTCCTGTAAGTTACCTGCAGCGGGTGGATGGGGAAGGAGTCGGGCGAGCAGTGGTGGTCCTGCAGCAGGCTGAAGGGGATGCAGTCGGGCGGCGCCGCGTGGAAGATATGGCTACTCCTGTAAGTTACCTGCAGCGGGTGGATGGGGAAGGAGTCGGGCGAGCAGTGGTGGTCCTGCAGCAGGCTGAAGGGGTTGCAGTCGGGCGGCGCCGCGTGGAAGATATGGCTACTCCTGTAAGTTACCTGCAGCGGGTGGATGGGGAAGGAGTCGGGCGAGCAGTGGTGGTCCTGCAGCAGGCTGAAGGGGATGCAGTCGGGAAGATATGGCTACTCCTGTAAGTTACCTGCAGCGGGTGGATGGGGAAGGAGTCGGGCGAGCAGTGGTGGTCCTGCAGCAGGCTGAAGGGGATGCAGTCGGGAAGATATGGCTACTCCTGTAAGTTACCTGCAGCGGGTGGATGGGGAAGGAGTCGGGCGAGCAGTGGTGGTCCTGCAGCAGGCTGAAGGGGATGCAGTCGGGAAGATATGGCTACTCCTGTAAGTTACCTGCAGCGGGTGGATGGGGAAGGAGTCTGGCGAGCAGTGGTGGTCCTGCAGCAGGCTGAAGGGGATGCAGTCGGGCGGCGCCGCGTGGAAGATATGGCTACTCCTGTAAGTTACCTGCAGCGGGTGGATGGGGAAGGAGTCGGGCGAGCAGTGGTGGTCCTGCAGCAGGCTGAAGGGGATGCAGTCGGGCGGCGGCGCGTGGAAGATATGGCTACTCCTGTAAGTTACCTGCAGCGGGTGGATGGGGAAGGAGTCGGGCGAGCAGTGGTGGTCCTGCAGCAGGCTGAAGGGGATGCAGTCGTGGAAGATATGGCTACTCCTGTAAGTTACCTGCAGCGGGTGGATGGGGAAGGAGTCTGGCGAGCAGTGGTGGTCCTGCAGCAGGCTGAAGGGGATGCAGTCGGGCGGCGCGTGGAAGATATGGCTACTCCTGTAAGTTACCTGCAGCGGGTGGATGGGGAAGGAGTCTGGCGAGCAGTGGTGGTCCTGCAGCAGGCTGAAGGGGATGCAGTCGGGCGGCGCCGCGTGGAAGATATGGCTACTCCTGTAAGTTACCTGCAGCGGGTGGATGGGGAAGGAGTCGGGCGAGCAGTGGTGGTCCTGCAGCAGGCTGAAGGGGATGCAGTCGTGGAAGATATGGCTACTCCTGTAAGTTACCTGCAGCGGGTGGATGGGGAAGGAGTCGGGCGAGCAGTGGTGGTCCTGCAGCAGGCTGAAGGGGATGCAGTCGGGAAGATATGGCTACTCCTGTAAGTTACCTGCAGCGGGTGGATGGGGAAGGAGTCGGGCGAGCAGTGGTGGTCCTGCAGCAGGCTGAAGGGGATGCAGTCGGGAAGATATGGCTACTCCTGTAAGTTACCTGCAGCGGGTGGATGGGGAAGGAGTCGGGCGAGCAGTGGTGGTCCTGCAGCAGGCTGAAGGGGATGCAGTCGGGAAGATATGGCTACTCCTGTAAGTTACCTGCAGCGGGTGGATGGGGAAGGAGTCGGGCGAGCAGTGGTGGTCCTGCAGCAGGCTGAAGGGGATGCAGTCGGGCGGCGCCGCGTGGAAGATATGGCTACTCCTGTAAGTTACCTGCAGCGGGTGGATGGGGAAGGAGTCTGGCGAGCAGTGGTGGTCCTGCAGCAGGCTGAAGGGGATGCAGTCGGGCGGCGCCGCGTGGAAGATATGGCTACTCCTGTAAGTTACCTGCAGCGGGTGGATGGGGAAGGAGTCGGGCGAGCAGTGGTGGTCCTGCAGCAGGCTGAAGGGGATGCAGTCGGGAAGATATGGCTACTCCTGTAAGTTACCTGCAGCGGGTGGATGGGGAAGGAGTCGGGCGAGCAGTGGTGGTCCTGCAGCAGGCTGAAGGGGATGCAGTCGGGAAGATATGGCTACTCCTGTAAGTTACCTGCAGCGGGTGGATGGGGAAGGAGTCTGGCGAGCAGTGGTGGTCCTGCAGCAGGCTGAAGGGGATGCAGTCGGGAAGATATGGCTACTCCTGTAAGTTACCTGCAGCGGGTGGATGGGGAAGGAGTCTGGCGAGCAGTGGTGGTCCTGCAGCAGGCTGAAGGGGATGCAGTCGGGCGGCGGCCGCGGCGCCGCGTGGAAGCGGCAACGGGACACCTGACAAACAATAATCACCAAATTAAGCTCTGGCATACAAGGTATACAAGATATACCAGACCCCGAATGTATGGAATAGTACATTGTGCATCAAGGGAGGTAAGTACGGAATTACTAATGAGAGTGTTAGAAGCTCGACGCCGTTAGGCGGAGGGCTTTTATGACTCCAGTTAGTATTCCGCTTACCGACCGTGATACATACAATGTTTTTCATCACACTAGCTGACAAAAAATAAGTTTTTAGACATAAATATTTATTAAATGACGTACTGACATTTCTATTACTCCCTAGGGAATTTCACTTTTCTATTACTCCCGCTACGCACACAAGCAATGGCGCACTTAGACAACAAGTGTGATGAAAACGTCATATAAACATTTTTCACCTTGTATGAAACGCTGTTTTTTCATTTCAGTGCAAGTTTGAGAAAGCAAGCTTGCTTTGCCTGGTAACAAAACTTAGTAGGCTTTCTTTGTATCTCTATTCGGCGGAATATGCCTTCCCCAGCTAAGTTTGCTTTCCCTGCTGTGCTAATATACTATTTTGTCACACTTGATTTACAAGCGCGCCATTGCTTGTATTGCATGCATCGCAGGAGTAAAAGAAAAGAGAAATTCCCTAGGGAGTAATAGAACGTCATTTAATCATATTTTGTCTTATAACTTATTTTATTGTCCGCAAGTGTGATGAAAAACATTGTATGCATCACGGTCGGTAAGCGGAATACTAACTCGAGTCAAAAAAAGCCTAGCGCTTCTAACACTCTAGTTAGTAATACCGTACTTACCTCCCTAGACGCACACTAGTACATTACTATAGAGGCAGGGACGAAAGGGGTTGCCGGCCGAAGACATGTAGACGAAACGTCATACTTCGAAGAGTTCGAAGCCTATAATAAGGAACATAACAATACTATTTTCACTTCTCATGCTCCAAAAGTGCACCTTTATGTCGTGCGTAGACGACATAAAATCGCATTTTATGGTCTAGAGCATATTTTTTTTTTTTTTCTAAGGCTAAGGTAATCGGTCCCAACAGCCAAACAGTTAAAACAACAACAAATTTTATTGAGCAATAAAATAGTGTAGCTAACAAAACTTGTTATATTATTTTATTTATATTAAGTACAATATTAGAATTATTTATTTTCTGTCATTAAATTTAGTAAATCACATTAAATAGATATCGATTATCGTTCAAAAATGCTCCGTAATGTTTGACTTGGCAGAAAACCGAGCAACTGAAACTCTGATTACAGGTTGAAAATTAAAAAAAAAATAGTTGGCGGATATTGGTTTTATATTTTTCTTCTTTCGATTTACCACAACTCCGCTGTGTAAATTGCAGTGAAAATGTGTTTGTATTTTACTTTCCTCGCAAACGAAAAAATTTCCTCGGTTAAAAATGGGTCACTTTATGCCCTTGCTGTACAATCTACTATTTCATCACACTTGCTGTCTAAGCGCGCCATTGCTTGCGTGCGTAGCGGGAGTAATAGAAAAGTGAAATTCCCTAGGGAGTAATAGAAATGTTAGAACGTCATTTAATCATATTTTGTCTTATATAACTTATTTTATTGTCCGCAAGTGTGATGAAAAACATTGTATGCATCACGGTCGGTAAGCGGAATACTAACGCGAGTCATGAACATACCTGGGATAACTCGGGGCATTTATACGAAAGTGATGTAGCAAAATATTTTATCGACTCAAATATATCGATGTTACTGTGAATGACAACATCAAAATGTTATTCGGCATAAATAAATATTAGGTACTTACTCTTCAATTACGGGTAGTTACGCGTTTATTTTAAAATAGTTTTCAAAATATACAATTAGTATTAAAATATTAATATTTAAATTGTCATTTTGATTAAAATGACATCTGCATACTTTTACTATTTGAAGAGGCCCGATATCAGATATGACATCGAACCTCTGTACTGTAATTGAGAATGTTCAATAAGCACATCTTTTATTATAATTACATCGACATCTTTTTAGTCGATATCAAATCCTGAAAAGCCTAGCACTTCTAACACTCTAGTTAGTAAAACCGTACTTGCCTCCCAGATGCACACTAGTACATTACTATAGAGGACGGGACGAAAGGGGTTGCCGGTCGAAGACATATAGACGAAACGTCATACTTCGAAGCCTATAATAAGGAACATACTAGTAACAACACTATTTAATTGCATGTTCGAGAAATGTACCTGCGACTGCGCGGCCTGTGCGAGTAGCGCGCGGAGCCGCTGCGGCGGCATCATGAGCGCCGGCGGTAGCACAGCTTGCACGCGCTGCAGAACTCGCGCGCGGCTGTCTGCGCCCGCGCCTGGCCATCTACGATAAACGATTCTAATTAAACATGTTCTTTTCACCGCATCTGGGCATTTTCACTTCTCATTTTCGCTTTCAGGGACACTCAATTAGCTTAACTCTCACAATAAAGTTAACTGCGATGTCAGCTTTTTAACGACAATAGGCATGATGACTGGCAAGTCAAACCAGCATCTTTTTTCGAACTGTCAAAACGATCAACACTATGGAATTTTATATGAAATACTCAAAAGTGACGTCACGTTTGAGTACCTACTGCCAAACGACCTACTCTTTTAAGTTCTTTTCAATTTAAATATAAGTTCTGTACAAAAATGACTGCAATCTACATCTTAGTTATAATTTCTTCGTGTATTATGTCGTCGTATGTCGTGAACTACAGTCATCATCCCTATTAAGCAAGAAATATTTACGTAAATCAACTTTATTCGTGTTTTTATATTCCATATACGTTTTCTGGATTAAATGAAAAAAAAAATGTTTTTGTTAATATTTAATGCTAATTGTCGTTACAAAGCTGATATCGAAGTTAACTTTTTTGTGAGAGTTAAGCTAATTGGGTGTCCCTAGAAGTGAAAATGCCCATCTAACGCTAGTGTTGTTACGTTACTAATGAAATACTACTAAGTTAGGAGGTGGTTATAAATTTCATAAAGGTGCTACAGCACCAATGCTCAAAAAACGACGGTACGGAATCGCAGTGACGCACCGTATCCGTAACGTTGTTGCCGCATGCACCCCAGACCGTTTTGTGAGCATTGGTTTCGCACCTTTATTCAATTCATAAGGATCTCCTAACTTAATAAGCCGATACGTATTGTTATGAGACCGAAAGGGACAAACTATACTTATCGGCTAATAAGGAGGTGACACTGAGACTACAGAGATGTAGTAAATGTACCTATACTCTGATTGTCTACCGGTGGCAGTAGAAAAAGGCGGCGAATTTGAAAAATCACGGGTTAGCAACACTGCATTCGAATAATGCCTTTGTGTTTAATCTATGGTCTATCTGTGGAACATAAAAAATATATTGTTTGTTTACATTGAAGTTCAGAGTAGTAAGTAATTTTTGCCAATAGTAATGAAATAGTAGTGAAATTCCATCTTGAGTTCAATATGCAGCTAGTAAATGATAGGTAAGGCAGCATTCGAGGTTATGTTTCCTCTAGTTTTAATTGAATCATTTGAACATAAATCTTTATCGAAGTCGTAATCATAACTACATATTAACACGATGAAATACTTCATTTGTTCACATGGTAAAATTATTTTCAAACAAACTTTTGAACAATGAAGTCCATGAACTAAAAAGGACGCGGAAAGTTCGATGTACAAATGCCGATGCCGTTTTGAAATAGTGACCATAACTATTTGAATTTGCTTCACATTGCTACTGACACAATTGGTAGGCTGGTAGAGTCAACGTAAGTGCCACGTGCAGCAAGCGTGGAGTATACACACCTGGCCCTCGCGTGCAGCTCGGCCGGGTCGGCGCACATCATGAGCGCGGAGAGGCGGTGCACGCGCGCCGTGTCGTGTCCGCGCGGTCAGTGCCGCGTGCAGCGAGCGTGGAGTATACACACCTGGCCCTCGCGTGCAGCTCGGCCGGGTCGGCGCACATCATGAGCGCAGAGAGGCGGTGCACGCGCGCCGTGTCGTGTCCGCGCGGTCAGTGCCGCGTGCAGCGAGCGTGGAGTATACACACCTGGCCCTCGCGTGCAGCTCGGCCGGGTCGGCGCACATCATGAGCGCGGAGAGGCGGTGCACGCGCGCCGTGTCGTGTCCGCGCGGTCAGTGCCGCGTGCAGCGAGCGTGGAGTATACACACCTGGCCCTCGCGTGCAGCTCGGCCGGGTCGGCGCACATCATGAGCGCGGAGAGGCGGTGCACGCGCGCCGTGTCGTGTCCGCGCGGTCAGTGCCGCGTGCAGCGAGCGTGGAGTATACACACCTGGCCCTCGCGTGCAGCTCGGCCGGGTCGGCGCACATCATGAGCGCGGAGAGGCGGTGCACGCGCGCCGTGTCGTGTCCGCGCGGTCAGTGCCGCGTGCAGCGAGCGTGGAGTATACACACCTGGCCCTCGCGTGCAGCTCGGCCGGGTCGGCGCACATCATGAGCGCGGAGAGGCGGTGCACGCGCGCCGTGTCGTGTCCGCGCGGTCAGTGCCGCGTGCAGCGAGCGTGGAGTATACACACCTGGCCCTCGCGTGCAGCTCGGCCGGGTCGGCGCACATCATGAGCGCGGAGAGGCGGTGCACGCGCGCCGTGTCGTGTCCGCGCGGTCAGTGCCGCGTGCAGCGAGCGTGGAGTATACACACCTGGCCCTCGCGTGCAGCTCGGCCGGGTCGGCGCACATCATGAGCGCGGAGAGGCGGTGCACGCGCGCCGTGTCGTGTCCGAGCGGCGTGAGCTCGTTGCGGAGCACGTGTAGCGCGTCCAGGGCGCGCCCCGCCTCCAGGTGCTCGAGGTACTTCTGCTCGAGGACCACGAACTTCATCTCCTGGAGGAAGACGGTGGAAATTAAAAGCGAGTAGTCTCAAGCGTGTGGAACATGAACTTGTAACACATTGAGATGACAACACAATCGGTGGCAAGTGTTTAACACTTTATTTTACATTTTTTTAATAAGAATTTATGTACGTTATAGGAGTCTTGTCCATTACAGCTAATGTTAGCTTACAACGAAGGGACAAAAGATGCAAACGTCATTTTCATACATTACATTACAAAATGGTGTAAATAAAATGATAGGTGACATAAAGATAAATAAGGTGTGAAACAGTCTTTCAAGCTTTGGAGCGTGTATAGTCAGTCTTCGTCACATCAATCATTACGATACGAGCAATCAGGGGTCTAGGTCGCACTGCAGGTAAGTGTGGGTCGCCGGTAGCTCGTGGTCGGCCTTGCCCCAGTCGCCGGACAAGTAACTACAAGTGACAGGGGAGGGACACGTACCGCGAGCGAGTGCGGGTCGAGCTGCTCGCCCTGCAGTAGTGCGTGCAGCGCTCGCAGCTCGTGGTCGGCCTTGCCCCAGTCGCCGGACAAGTGACTACAAGTGACAGGGGAGGGACACGTACCGCGAGCGAGTGCGGGTCGAGCTGCTCGCCCTGCAGTAGTGCGTGCAGCGCTCGCAGCTCGTGGTCGGCCTTGCCCCAGTCGCCGGACAAGTGACTACAAGTGACAGGGGAGGGACACGTACCGCGAGCGAGTGCGGGTCGAGCTGCTCGCCCTGCAGTAGTGCATGCAGCGCGCGTAGCTCGTGGTCGGCCTTGCCCCAGTCGCCGGACAAGTGACTACAAGTGACAGGGGAGGGACACGTACCGCGAGCGAGTGCGGGTCGAGCTGCTCGCCCTGTAGCAGTGCGTGCAGCGCGCGTAGCTCGTGGTCGGCCTTGCCCCAGTCGCCGGACAAGTGACTACAAGTGACAGGGGAGGGACACGTACCGCGAGCGAGTGCGGGTCGAGCTGCTCGCCCTGCAGTAGTGCGTGTAGCGCGCGCAGCTCGTGGTCGGCCTTGCCCCAGTCGCCGGACAAGTGACTACAAGTGACAGGGGAGGGACACGTACCGCGAGCGAGTGCGGGTCGAGCTGCTCGCCCTGCAGTAGTGCGTGCAGCGCTCGCAGCTCGTGGTCGGCCTTGCCCCAGTCGCCGGACAAGTGACTACAAGTGACAGGGGAGGGACACGTACCGCGAGCGAGTGCGGGTCGAGCTGCTCGCCCTGCAGTAGTGCGTGCAGCGCGCGCAGCTCGTGGTCGGCCTTGCCCCAGTCGCCGGACAAGTGACTACAAGTGACAGGGGAGGGACACGTACCGCGAGCGAGTGCGGGTCGAGCTGCTCGCCCTGCAGTAATGCGTGTAGCGCGCGCAGCTCGTGGTCGGCCTTGCCCCAGTCGCCGGACAAGTGACTACAAGTGACAGGGGAGGGACACGTACCGCGAGCGAGTGCGGGTCGAGCTGCTCGCCCTGCAGTAGTGCGTGTAGCGCGCGCAGCTCGTGGTCGGCCTTGCCCCAGTCGCCGGACAAGTGACTACAAGTGACAGGGGAGGGACACGTACCGCGAGCGAGTGCGGGTCGAGCTGCTCGCCCTGCAGTAATGCGTGTAGCGCGCGCAGCTCGTGGTCGGCCTTGCCCCAGTCGCCGGACAAGTGACTACAAGTGACAGGGGAGGGACACGTACCGCGAGCGAGTGCGGGTCGAGCTGCTCGCCCTGCAGTAGTGCGTGTAGCGCGCGCAGCTCGTGGTCGGCCTTGCCCCAGTCGCCGGACAAGTGACTACAAGTGACAGGGGAGGGAGACGTACCGCGAGCGAGTGCGGGTCGAGCTGCTCGCCCTGCAGTAATGCATGCAGCGCGCGAAGCTCGTGGTCGGCCTTGCCCCAGTCGCCGGCGAGGACGTGCGCGCGGAACGTCGCCGCCGCCGGGTGCTCCAGGTGCAGCCCGGACTCCTCCATCACGAGAGCGGCGCTGCGTCTGTGTAATACAATCAATATTATGGTATTTCTTCTGATTATCACAAAAATCCCACCTAAGTATGACTCGGTATTTTTTTGTTGGTGCAGTCAAAGGCAAAACAAAGTGTATATAAAAATGCTCAAAAATATATCATATTTATAAGAGGATTTTTTTGATAAATATTTTTGTACTGGACTGTATATGACATGTAATATTTATAAAGTTTCTAAGAAGTTCAATATTTTGAAACTTATTTATAGAATAGCCGCAATGTTGAGTGTTCTATTCATATATTTTTAAAATAAATAGTACCTCAACTTTCTATACATAGCTGTATTAGGTCATAAAACTATTTGAGAAAGAAATTCTGGGAAGTAGCAACCCATTCTTTGTGTACCTCGCCTAATTATGTTGTAAATTATTGTAAAATAAAGCTTAATCTTTATAAGTTTTTTTTTGCATTTGATGTTTTGATGTAGGTACATACGTATGTACCTACATACAGGGTGGTCCATACCTTGACGTCAAAAAAATTTTTTTAGGTTCCCTACGTCATGGGCTATCAGAATATACCCCATGTATGTTAGCTGATTTTTTGTAGTTTTCGAGTTATACATTTTTGAATTTTTTTTTTTTAAGAAATTCTGGAATGAAGAATTTTATTGATAAAAAAAACTATTGGGTTTTTTTAATATTTTCTTTTTGTAAAAGTATTACTACAAAAAAAGCATTTACTGACAAAAAAATTAGCGTCCTCACTTTGATACACGTAGGATAAAAAATACCAAATTCAAAATTTTACGTTAAAAACCGGCCAAGTGCGAGTCGGACTCGCGCGCAAAGGGTTCCGTACCATTATCAATTTATTATTAAAAAAATACAGTTCAATCAACCTACTTCAAAAACTATAGGAGGTAATTTAATCAAA
>JALPQI010012877.1:0-31052 GCA_025490895.1 Thaumatotibia leucotreta | reverse complement strand
ACCTTCTAATTTGTTATGTATGAGTTTTATTTCGCATGTTTCCTCGCTTTAGTGTGGTGAAAAATGTTGTGTTTCACTCGGCAGCAAAGCTTGTTCAACTCTCGTGCCTTAAAACCGACACAATATTTGCACGAGAGTTAAACAATCACTTTGCTCCCTAGTAAAACAAATAACTATTTCCCCTCACTAGCTCGTAAAGCGCTCTTTTATTCATTAATACGAGTGGGTAAAAACGCATCTTATTCACTTGTAAGGCAAAGTAATCTCTAATTCCTATGGCACTGCCTAGTATAAGTGGATCTGTATGACCGTAGTAAACATTCGTAATCGGAGCTCACATGTTAAATTGGTCAATGCTCATTGGTGACTTTGTAAGCCGTTGGCTATATTTAAGAACCATTTATTTATTTATTTAACCTTTATTGCACAAAAGAAAAAACTTGACGTACAAAAGGCGGACTTAATGCCATAAGGCATTCTCTACCAGTCACCCTTTAGGCAAAGCAGAGAGATTGTGGGCGGTGCAACTAAAATAGTAAAATACTTACTAAAAAGAAGCACTTATGCACGAACTAACATTCCCATACCATTCGTATACCATAGTACCATACTACGATACATTTCGACAATAAGTTTTTAATGTTTTTTTTAAGTTAAGTAATTGACTTTTGGATGAGATTTGTAATCATATTTCCTCGCGATATTTAGGGGAAAAAAGTTGTATTACACTTGGCGGCAAAGTTTGTTTAACTCTCGTGCCTTGACTTGACACCTTCGCGATGCTCAAGATTCCAGTTTTTGAACCACTCGCTACGCTCGTAGCTCATGTTTGGAATCTTTCGCTAGCTCAGGTCTCAATATTGGCACGACAGTTAAACAACAACTTTGCCCCCTTGTATAATAAATAACTATTTCCTATGTTCCGCCTACTGCTGCGCATTGACCTCTCTTCTAGTATGCCGCTCATCTCGGCCAATATGCATACAAAATCTACAAAAATATAAATACAGAAAATGTGTCAGTCCGTATAATAAATTAATTTACAATGATTGTTATTACTACTCTATTCATTTCACGTAATTTTATTATTAGATAAATTCAATTATTATCATCGTAACATTGTTAAATAATAATTAGCTATTATTGTGCTTGTAATGATATATCAGACATACTTAAATTCAACGTTATTAGCAGTAATCAGGCTCTCATATCACAAATCCTACACATATCATCAACTCCAATTATTTAAATAAACTTTCATACTTTATCTAACTTTTACCATCCATCAGTCATTCCTCACTGTAAAATACATGATCGTACATTAGTACCTATTGTGACAATAACAAATTGTTAAGCACGTCACAAAATGCTACAATAATAATTCACAAAATATTAGCACAAATAAAGAAAAGCTCACTTTGCGGCCTCGGAGCTAATGGATTTTTCTTGTAGTTTTTTACAAACATGATTTATGTTAGGGCCAGACATTTGAGAAATATATTAGCGAGCCATGCACGGAATGTATTATTTTGTGTGAATTTTGGCAATAAAATAACGTTGAAGTAGTCAAAAGGACAATTCAGAGTGCACAGGCAGTTGTAATCTAAATCTTACCATCATCCTAGCTATTCCGCGGTATTCGCCCAGCCTCGGTTTCGCATTTCTTACCTAGTTCTCGCTCCTATGTTTCCCTCGAAACTTCCACAATGATCGGTCTTGCGCCACTCGCATCCAACGGACTCCATGCGATCTTCCCTTGTCATCAGTACACTTTGTGGGGGCCTAAATACTATAAGAATAAATTATAAATACCCACGCCTTTCGGTACCTACGTCTCCGTTGCTCGGGTATCTTTCGCCCCAACAGCCGTCGGTTCTACGTATAATGTGCCCCGTCTACTGCTACTTTAGTTTAACGATTCAGAGAGCTATATCGGTTACCTACTTTGATTCTACTACTTCTAATACAATCTCGCAGAGAGACTCTTACCTTGCATAGCCATCTCCATTGCCCTTTTGGGTGATTTGAGCCTTCTGATGAGGCCCTTGTAAGGAATAATATCGTATAATCATCATCATCATCACATCAGCCGAAAGACGTCCACTGCTGAACATAGGCCTCCCCCAAAGGGCACATTGCGCGTAGAACCGATGGCCGTTGGGGCGGGAAGGTTCTTGAGTGGCGGCCACGTACCGGAAGACGTAGCGTGGGTAGGCCCCCCACAAGGTGGACCTGGTGAAGGTCGCGGGAGTCCGCTGGATGCGGGTGGCGCAGGACCGGTCATTGTGGCATTCTTTGGGGGAGGCCTATCGTATAGTTAAAAACAAAATATTGGTATGAGCCGGGTTACCTAGGCGTAATGACTTACCTACGGCACACATCCTCTGTGCGTATTGACGCTCTTATCATTGTACCGAGAAAAAGTTTCATATGTTGCGAAACATGCATAGAGAATGTTCTCAGCGATGTAAATCATGCCAAAACCATTGTAAATACATGCCTTTTAAGGTATATTTTATGCCTTGTTTACTCAATTGTGAAATACAATATTATTCATTCATTTTTTATAAGTTCTCATGGAAACATTCTCAATGAGAACTTACTCTTAAATTCTCATGTAAATTTTCGGAAATTTCCGAGTATATTCCCGCAATTTTGAGAATGTTCTGCAACTTAACAAGAGTTATTTTGCCTCATCCCGCCCTCCCCTTTCCGTTATAAAACCACACGTGCCGGTTTGCGGTGTCACTCCTTCACCGTGGAAAATATTCCCACACGTACTAAGAAATTCGGCAATTCCTTCATATGCCAAACTATAAAAAAGTGGAATTCTTTACCGGCACATGTGTTTCCGCATACCTATAAGTTGGGACCCTTTAAACGAAGCGTGAAGAAGCATCTAGGGGGCCAGCAAGGCGGTGGCAACTAACAGGTTACTGATTGTCTCCTGTTCGTTGCCGCCGCGATTTGGGCTCTACTTTTCACTTACGATCAGGTGGAGTGGAGCCACTTTGTTGTGCCAACATATAAAAAAAAAAAACTTGTATATTGCTACGCTTTTACCGACAAAGGGCAATGAAAATAAAACACGTGTATTGTATAAAAACTTTATATCCTAAAAGTGATGTTCCACATCAACAAGTCCCTCATGCTTAGGAGTCCAAAACCTTGGGAACAATTTCCTCCGCAAAGTATTATACAGGGTGATGTGTCCATTGTAAGGGATGTAACTGTTATTCCATATCCAGGATAGAGCTGGCTGCTTATCTAGCACGCGACCCTCAGGGCCGTATGTGAATGTCACTATGTTCAAGATGGCGGCACTCATGGCAAGAAGTATGTGAAATGCAACTGCAAGGAAGATTTCCTTAAAATGAAGATGAAAATAACATAAAATATACTTTTCTCAAACATGTAATGAAATGTTGTAGTTACGTGCCGAAAAAGTGACCGGGAAGTACCTCGTTGCCGGCCTAAATAGGCCGGCAAGTGCCTCTTTTTTAATTTTCATTTGACATAGGTTTGTGACCTGGCATCTTGGCTTTTAGCCAATAATTATCTGTAAGTAACATTACCTAGTATAAAAAAAAATATTGGCAAATTTTTGCAGTTATAATTAAGTATTTAAATTATATAATTTAAAATAAATGTACAATAACTACTCAAAATAATATTTAAAAAGCAGTATTATACGGCGCGATCCGTCGGCCCCGATCACCGCATGCGATTAATTGGACCCAACCGACCTCGTCGTCTAATACCGCTTTTTAAAAGTAAAAATTTGCAACTTTCAAACAGGTCAATCTTAAAAAAAAATGAGGTGTCGGTGTCGTATTTGACTTTTGTTGTGTTTTAAAGACTTAGTTATGTAGTTGACTTATAATTTCTTAGAAAGAAGATACATTTATTTGTTTTATTTCATTGCATGTTTGAGAAAAGCATTATACATACCTCGGCCATGAAGTGATGGGTTGCCGTCCGAATACTATCCTCTCTACATATATTCGGCCGGCAACCAGTCACTTCCCGGCCTCGGTAGTAATGTACTATTTCACCTCACTAGCTCGGCAATGTTCCTTTTATACTTGGAAATCTGCGTATGTAAGTATACTTTATCCGCTACCTTGGAAAGTGTTTTCAAAAGCGAATCGTTTTTTTATTAGATGATGGGATGGACTACTAAAATACTTTTACTACTTAAATGATGATTTCGAACGATAGAATATGTAATAGAATTCATTTAGATAAGATTTTTAATGTTCTGAAACTAATATTTTCCTTTTCCTTTTTTGTTGACTTATCGGCAAAGTTGTTTTGCGTCTCATGCCATTTCGCTTCGCTCATGGTTCAAACCTAAAATCCTTCGCTTGCTCAGCTTTCAAAACTAGCACGCACGCAAAACAACAACTTTAAAACATTTCATAGGAAACTATATAATTAGACCACTTACGCACATAAGCTAATATGCAGAATTTGGAACACATTTCGGCTCTGTATTGAAAGCCGAATGTAGGTGATCGACATAAGACTTTCAAAAAGCCATTTTGGCTTTTGGTGACGAGAAAATCTACTAGGTACTAAAACAGGTCAGATTAAATAAACCAATCCGAGTTTTAATTGAAAAGAGCTCTTATCGATAAAACTTCCTTAGTCCATTAGATTTCAAGCAATAAAAGTTGAATCACTTATCTTAAGGAATTATTTTTGTCAGAGTTAAAGTCGGATTCGTGCGTCAAAGTAACTCTGCCATTTTTACCCCTTGAGGTCTAACAAGCCGTGTAGTGAAGCCAGTAAGAATAGGAGTACATTTGTCACCACCCCGACTCTTCTCGCGGATGTCGCAAGAGCCGACTAAGGGATTGAAGTGTCACTGTCCATTCTTAATAGTAGATCGATGATGGACAGCAGCGTCATCATAGTGGACACATTACTGCGATCACCAATCCGCTTGCTCAGAGTGGCGGTTATGGCATTTACATCCTACCTACTACGTCTAACTATACGCATAGTCAATAGGAGAGGCCTACGTCCAGCTGTGAAGTGAGATAGGCTGATGATGTGAGGTCCAACAATTACTCTAAATGGGTTGGTAACGCACACGTGACACCTCTGGCCGGAAGTTGTGGGCGTTCATACGCTACGTCAGCTGTTCACCACTAGGCAGGTAATCTACCGTGTACCGTTGGCCGTGTGGTGAATATGATGAATATTTCTAAAAGATCACTTTTTGTCACCACCCCAACTCTTCCAGCGGGTGTCGTAAGAATCGACTAAGGGATTTGAAGAGTCTTTGACCGTTTATTTACTGAAGATTGATGATGGGCAGCAGCATCGTCATAGTGGAGTGGACACACAGCGTGGCCATTGCCTTAAAGCTTCTATACACTTAGGTAATAGGAGAGGCCTTTGTCCAGCAATGGCCTTTGGCTTATGATATATGATGATAATGTTCCGTTTATACTACTGACTAATTTCAGCATCATGAAGACAACCTAACACTGTCTGAATACTTACTTATGAGGGCTGCTATTTCACGGCTCTCTCTCGCCTTGGCAATTATTATTCCTATCTTTTACATATGAACGCCTAGGTCTACATTTGTTTAAATATAAACAAATACATTGCATGTTGATGATGCAAAGATGATGCTTTCTGTGATAATTTCTACTGATAGGCATAACCCGGTACAGTCAGGTCTAATAATATGTATACATTTCAGAACGTATGTCAGAGGCATAAGGATCAAAATCGTATACATATTATTAGAGCCGACCGTACAATAGTAGCGGTAGACTAGACTAGACAGTCTGTCTACGCTTCGTAGTTCGCGCGTTCGTAGCAAACAGTAGCGCGTAGACTTTTCACTTTGTAACTAAATGTCTGTAGCTATGTAATCAACTCTTTTGTGTGTAAGTTCGATTCATAAACGATGTGCCTATGAGGAAAAGAGAAAAAATCAACAGCGGATTTCTGATCAAAATTTAAGTTAAAAATGTCATATGAAGTTTTCTGGATTCAGTCTATTTTAAGAGAAAATTTGAATTTTTTCTTAAAGCCTTAGACAGTTACGCTATGATAAACGCATTTTAGGAAACGATTTTGTCACCATGTTGTCTTAGTCTTGTCGCACTTAATTGATAGACATCAAATGAATAAACATATCTTTAATTACCTAGCAAAGGAAAAAAAAAACTTTGAAGTGCTTTTTTTGCGATAGTTTGGATAATAAAATCCTTTTTTTGTGTATTAAAAGGCATTAAAAACATCAGAAATAAGTTAAAACAATTTTTTTTTGCAGATTTGACCAAAACGCGTCAGGAATATTTTTTTTTTTTTTTTTTTTTATTTAGTAATAGAAAGTAACAAAAGTGTACTTAAACTTAAAATTCGCCAAACTGCGAAGCAGTTTGAATTCGATGCGGGATATGCTGTTAGAAATTTTCCCTTTCCTCGTGGGCACCTTGTATGTTATATTCGTATTTCGTATCGACATCTCCAAGAACTGTGAACCGTTTTTTTATTCGATCGGGTATAACCCCTAAATGTTCCCAATAGCACCAAATCCGGGTCTGATGATGATGAGGTGTATTTTTAGTTTTTTTACTATTATTATTTTGTCAATTGCTATTGTTTTTTATCAGCAGTTATTAAGGTCATATATCATTGATATAAATTGTTTGAAACATGCTGCATTTTAACACAGTAACTTCTATTCCCCATAAACGGCGTAACTAAATGAATAAAGAGCAATCGTCACATCAATTAAACCAAATCACACATCCAATACATCGATTAAATCGTTAATCAGAATGGTAATGTCCGCTAATTACGCCCGTTAATTGCTTTAATGCCCCGATGGTGATTAAATCTACTGTTTAGAGGACAGACCGTACATTGAAATAGATGCCGCAAGGTACATCAAATGGAGCCCTAAGCCATTATATAACCATATCACAGTAACAACTTACAGATTTCTTACTATTTGCTTTAAAGCGTCACTTTGACATGGTTCCCGAGTGGCCTAGGGTCCCAATTGGTTCATCATCATCAGCCTATGATAGTCCACTGCTGGACGTAGGCCTCTCCTATTAACTATGCATATAGACACATTAGAAGGTAAATACCCATAATCGCCACGCTTGGCAAGCGGATTGGCGATCGCAGTAATGTGTCCACTATGATGAATTGATGATGCTGCTGCCCATCATCAATCTTTATCAAATAATGGTCAGTGACACTTCAATCCCTTAGTCGATTCTTACGACACCCGCAAGAGGAGTAGGGGTGGTGACAAATGTATTGTTACTGCCGTCACCACAAGGCACCCAATTGGTTAACAACAACATAATATTTGCTAATTTAGATATTTTAACGGTTATTATTATGTACTTTTAACGGTTGTTTATATCAAAACTGTACAATTTTTAATAATAAATAAAATCTAACTAATCTAACTAACCTAATTTATATCTAAGATAGGCCCTTGTAGCATTGTACCGAGGATGCTGGTGGCATTTCCTCGCTGTATCGCAACATTGGTGCGTTGTGCGAGAAAGTCAACAGCTCTTCGGTCTATATGTATACGTATTATAATATTTTGTAAATAAAGGGGTTAATGTACGTATGATATGAATAAAATTAGGCATTGCAAGAATGTAATATTAAAATGCTTTAACATTATGGTGTCTAATTAGATACGGTCTGTGGTTCAGAGGATAAACAAAGTGATGAGGACTAATTCATGTAATTTCAAGACCCATTAGCACAATTGATTACCCGATAAAATTTGAATGGCTATTAATTGACGTTGAAGAGGTTTTTTTTTGTTTTCTTTTGTATTTTTACTGCCATTTCTTATTTTGCTTACCGTATCTTAAAAATATAATTCAACATATTCAGAATACTAATTTTCCTACATTTTTATCACTATCTTTCCACTTTGATTTCTTATCTTTGTACATACGAGTTATTAGTATTTAATCGTTTTGTTCTTTTAGAGTATTATTTTATTTTACCCAGAAATATGTAAATAAATAATCAAGTTAACATAAATTGGTCAAAATTCTTTTCGTTGTCTTATTTTGTGTCCCTAAAAAACGTGACGCAGTGGTGATTTTTGTATGAAATGATATTTTGTTTCCCATTTCTGATATATAATGGATTAAAAACTAACGTGAAAAAGAAATAAAAGTGTACCGGATTTTTTTATACACTGAATTGAAACAGCAACTACAAGCGTGACAGAGTGGTATGAAATAAGACAACGAAAAAAATCTTGAACCAAATAACAACAGGAAACATGGAGCCGAATTTCGATTTTCTCGGAAACTATGGGGGTACCTACTCGCAGTAAATCAATATGTGCGCAAGAATTAAAGGTCAAAAATATCAAATCAATAGCAGATGAAATCGATGACGTGATGATAAATCATGGTTACAGAGTTGATATAAAGAAAACTCAAAATTTTTGAATCATTATAACAAATATCGTACAGGGTATGTTAAAATAAAGTTAAAATAAAACTATGAAAACGGATAAACTCGGATATATTAATTAAATTTAACTTCATTCGTACTACTCAGGACAAATTTGATAGATCTACCTTCATCAAAATAAGAAAGAGAAGAACAAAACTACTCACAAAAAAATACAATACAATACAATACAATACAATAACTCTTTATTGCACCTCAAAGACAATTACAAAACAAATAATAAAAGTACATGTTTGAAAGAGGTAAACAAAAGGCGGTCTTATCGCTAAAGAGCGATCTCTTCCAGACAACCTTTGGGTAGAGGAGATAAGAAAGTAAAAGTTGATAGTAGGTGGTGCAAAAACTGAGAAAATAGTCTGATGGCTAAGGAATGTAAAAATAAACACAAAATGCAAATACATATATATATATTGGCGTCTCCTCAGTTATTATAATAAGAGTAGGGTTTAGGGTACAATGAATGAGACAATTACCAACTTCGTATTTGAGCACTGGTTTATTCTTCACCAATTCGCGATATTAAAACATCAATCTTAAAATAACACAAAGTATAAGACTACGTCTGGAACTGACCATTTCGATGACAAGAATGCCCCCACCGACCATCAGTCAGGTTACTTATAGGACTTAGAGGGTCCGGGCGGGTGCAGGTGGCGTGACGTCATAGTGGCGTGATCGCCTGATCGGTCAGGTCAGGTGCAGCTGTTGTTTTTGTACATTGATTACTATTGGATATTTTTCACATTTTAGATTCTACATGATGACGCCGCCGTCACGGCCATACTGACATACGCACGTCCTCGTGCGTGCAGCTTTACAACAAAGCATATCAGAATCGAAAGAATGACTTTAACTGTTCGATCATCCTGACTGATAAATTATCTTGGCTTGATACCACAAATGATAAATCAGGTTAGCCTGGCCCTAACGTCAGGACTAGCCTCTTAGATCCTTCTGCATGACACTGGAGGAGTCACTTCTTCTTTACCTGCTAGTCCGGGCATTGTTCTTTTTGCCCCTTTAGCGGAGTTATTGGTCCGGTGTCCTTCAATCAAAACGTACCTTATCCTTGGCTAGACCGGACATTATTGTTTTTGTCCCTTTAGCGAAATGATTGGTCCGACCCGACATCTTTCAATCAACATATACTCATCTTTATTGGCTAGACCGGACACTAATACTTTGTCCCTTTAGCGTGCTTAAAACTGATTGGTCCGGCATAGCCCTTCAATCATATTTTTGTACTCCCTTTTTTAGTTTTATTCTATTTAATTTTTCTTTTGGAAAGCTACTATCTCTCAACAATATGCTGTCATTATCATTAACATTTGGCAAATGGTTATAGTGACAAAACGAATCAAACTATTGTCAATGTGACACACCGCCGTCACGTCATCATGACTAGTTGACTATAATTTTCAATTTTTTTTTATTAACACATTTTTTTTAATATCTAGTACAATGTTGATTCTATGTTGATTCTAGACCGCTTACGTAACTTTTTGTTTTTACTATTTTTTTTGTTGTTTTTTTTTATATTTACTTTTATGTTTCTATTTTTTTTTTATCATTATTTTTTAAATCCGCATTTCGCCCTCAGCGTGACCATTTATTCTCCTTATACATGTTTATTGTAATAAGACATAAGTCAATGCTTTTTTTATAGACTATCTAGATTTTTTTGACATAGCAATGTAAACCAAATTCAAATATGACCTCAATTTTAAACCGGCAATTTACATCGAACAATAACCACTTTTCACGCTTTTGTCATTGCTCAGAAATTTGTTTTGAGTTGACCAAATGAAATATTTTATCGTTTTATTTTCATAATTCCTGCCACCTGTCTTAGCTATGTTGTAGCGGCTGCACTTTTAACACATTTCTTGTAGACACAAAATTCAATTTCAATTTTATTTCATTACCATTGCAAACATATGAAATAAACAACCAAAATATTTTTCTTCCAAATGTTCCACAAACAGGCCATAGATTAAACACAAATTTTGATTTATTCGAATTGCATTTGGAATATTTTTTTGCCAACCCGCGATTCTTCAAATTTTCTCGCGCTCACTTTACGCTCAATATTCCCAGAAAGTCAAGAAAATGTTTTTTTTTTTGTATGGAACATGTACGTTGTATTTGCTGAACATCTGAACGACTCTCTGATATTTAAAGTGTAAGTATCTAAGATTTTTTTTTTCTTTACTTTTGGGATGTTTTGAAACCAATAAAGAACTTTCATTTTTTTTAAGTTTTTTTTTTGAAGACCGAGTGGCCGAGGGGTACAGGCATCAGCCGCGAAAGCTGAGTACGTGGGTTCGATCCCCACCTCGGACATAGGTGATCTTGGTCGTTTTTCTTTGGTATATGACATCTAATATTTATATATATTTTTTTTAAGGAATTTAGAACAAAAGTCGTTTTGCCAATTTTTTTTTGTATCAACTGATGCAGTTTTCTGTGAATATCAACTATCTATGTCATCAAAGTAACACTAAAGTCGAATTACAGGACTAAAGTTTTAACATTCCTACAAGGCCCTTAAAGGCTGCTACCCAAATTTGTTTAAAACTGTGACATCACGGTTGCCAATCAGTGATAAGTTTACTATGGGAGAACAAAAAAATTGCTATTTTAACTGGGAACTAATAACTTCAATATGAATGTTGTACAAGTTTTTTTTTTTTTTTTTTTACTACAGAGTGAACGGCGAATTTTTTTTTTTTGTAGATTTAACTACACTATGTCACAAAAATTAACACTAAGATCAACACTATTGCACAGAAATACCAGCGTAAATAATAAATTGAAAAAGGTCATGAGCTTATCCTGACCCAGAGGTCGTGTACAATTATTCACCAATAGACAGCATGTCTCAAACTCTATAATTTTCACAATTAATTAATTGCAATTCTCATTTACATTTGTGCAACGAAAATTACAACACTTCAACGCTCATTAGCAGTGAAATTCTGACGCCGTAACTTAATCACATTGTTATCGTGTTAAATTATTATTACTATTTGTCTATTATCATGTGCTGAAAACATGGAAATCCAAGAAATTGGCAGACGCTTTTTATTATATTCAAAGTCTATCAGTTAATCAAATTAAATATACTTTGATGCCGACCTGTGCCAAGTTATAGGCACACCTCATTTTAAAAATCAAAGTGTCCTCAATAAAGGCTGTTAGTTTTTATTTTTGCCTGTTGTCAACTTTTCTAGGTAAAGGATGTCAACGAATAAGTGCCGTTGATCAAGATTGCCAACAATAATGAGACATTTTTTTTATCATGTTTTACGTACAATTTTGAGATGCTATGTGATATGTAGCACTCCAAACGAGGCTTTGAAAAAGAAAAATATCACCCAACTTTAGGTACAGTCACGTCTAATAATATGTATACATTTCAGAACGTATGTCAAAGGCATAAGGATCAAAATTGTATACATATTATTAGAGCCGACCGTACTTTAACTGAAAAGGTATTTTTTTTTTTATATTTTTAAAATTTAAAAATCGCTTTCATGATTTATTAAAGTTGTTTTTTGCAGTTAAGCTATTGATACCGCCCTTCTAAGGAAGTTAAATCACTATATTTTATTGTAATCAGTAAATCTTGTAATTTTCGACCATAACTTAATGACAAAAGTGTTTTACGACTACCACTTATTACTGCTAAAGTTTCAAACTGATACGAGTGGCATGTGACAACAGATTTCAGCGTTTGTAATTTTTATAGGTAGGTACTCGGTGCAATGCATACATTTTTTATTTTGCTTAATTTTTTGGACATTTAGTCTTAAACACTTCTTCAGAAGACTTTAAATTTAGACTACTTTGTTGTCATTTTCATGATAACGCAGAATTTAAATAAAAATCCTACTTTAGATTGTAATTTATTGATGTCGACGGGCACTGAACTCTGACGCCGTCAACGCGTCATATGTGTGAGCAAGTATTTTAGCGTCAAGTCTTAGGGCAGTGTTAAAGGGCTCTCTTTTTTTTTTATTAAGCCAAAAGATATTTAATTGGTATTGGCTTGTGTTTTTTTTTAGTATCTTTTTTTTTTGTTTAAATTAGTTCAGTCTTTGTGAACTTTAAACCAGAAGCTATATGTTCCTAAAAAAAATCCGGATCATTTATCAATTTGGCCACTAATCCATGCCATTTATCAATTTGGTAACTATTCAAAGGCAAAGGGCACCTATTGGGTCTGATATTATAATCGCACATACGCATTGCAATTTCAGCGTGTTTTTTTTATTACTAGCTACAGTTGGAAATAACCAAGAGATAAGTAACCAATCAAATTGGTTTAATTTCTCCGATTGTACTTATTCACGTGTTTGGGTGTTTATCGATAAAGTTGCTGAATTTTTTTTTTTTTTCACGACGTTGACGATTTGTTTCTTATCTCGTTAAGATTTTGTCAATTGACCAACTATCAAACAAATTATTGTTTATTTAACAATAATTACGCATCAATGTCTCAGAAAAAGTTATAGGTACCGGAAATTGGGACACAAATTCCTGCTTATGTTCTCATTATGATGTGACGCATCGTGATCGGTAAAATCGAATGATAAATCATGTACTATATTGTACGTACAGATTGTTAATTACGGGATTATTAAGATACTTCTCAAAACTGCTTGTTCAAGAAATGACTCACCATTATTGCAATTCATAAGACTGCTTAGTCACAATTATATTCTACACCAGGCTCAAAGAGCCATGCAAAGCAGTTAAAATTATCACTTGTTTGCTGGTATTTGCGGTAGGTATTGTTGCCCGTAGCTGAAGTTCCATCTTCCTTTCGTTTCTTGTACCGCATAGGACAGAAAGTAGCGTCGTGGTTGATGTAGTTGCACACGTAGCAGGGAACAGTAGATTAAGGTTGGTTTGTTTTTGTTCAAACGGCCGTCATAATCTTCACCACGGTGACCAATTTATTCGCATAATTTGCAATTCTCTCGAAACTACTGTATCGATGTACGTAGTTTTATTGATGAAACTCCTGGGATCACTCTCTTTATAGGTGGCTTCCACATTCCTTAGTTTAGGTGTGAAACCGCGGAGAAAGTTCTCTTGATCGATTCTGGTATGTTCGGATCCGATGGAATCATCTTTGACAGAGAATGGGCGAAAATACTACTCGTAGCTACAGCTTTCTATTGCGTCCAATCCAACCGAATAGGCCAACATTTAAGCGAATGTAGACTTGATTTGATGGCGAATTTGGGTTCGGCACTTCTGATATTGGCGTCTCCTCAGTTATTATAATAAGAGTAGGGTTTAGGGTACAATGAATGAGACAATTACCAACTTCGTATTTGAGCACTGGTTTATTCTTCACCAATTCGCGATATTAAAACATCAATCTTAAAATAACACAAAGTATAAGACTACGTCTGGAACTGATCATTTCGATGACAAGAATGCCCCCACCGACCATCAGTCAGGTTACTTATAGGACTTAGAGGGTCCGGGCGGGTGCAGGTGGCGTGACGTCATAGTGGCGTGATCGCCTGATCGGTCAGGTCAGGTGCAGCTGTTGTTTTTGTACATTGATTACTATTGGATATTTTTCACATTTTAGATTCTACATGATGACGCCGCCGTCATATATATATAAATAGATACACATAGAAATACATATACATATACAAAAATATACTAAACCACGGACAATAAATTTTAAGGGTGGATGTACATACTAAATTTGCAAATTCAGCAAGTTATTCCATTTCCAGTATTTTCAGGATGAAGACAAGAGACAAAATAAATAATCTACGCCGGTTCTATCCCTACTCTTCTGTCCTGAGAAGTATGAAGTTAAATTTGATTAAGATACGCGAGTTTATCCGTTTTCATTGTTTCATGTGTAATCCTCGCGGAAAATCCTCGAAGAAAATATTATTAAAATTAGCGACCCGCCCCGGCTGCGCACGGGTACTATACCTACATAAAAACCTTTCTCTTGAATTACTCTACCTATTAAAAAAATCCCATCAAAATCCGTTGCGTAGTTTTAATAGTACATTGTGCATCAAGGGAGCTAAATACGGAATTACTAACGAGAGTGTTAGAAGCCCGACGCCGTTAGGTGGAGGGCTTTTATGACTCGAGTTAGTATTCCGCTTACCGACCGCGATGCATACAATGTTTTTCATCACACTTGCCAACTAAAAAATAGTGTTAAGACATAATAATTATTAAATGACGTACTGACATTTCTATTACTCCCTAGGGAATTTCACTTTTCTATTACTCCCGCTACGCGCGCAAGCAATGGCGCGCTTAGACAGCAAGTGTGATGAAAAGATTTAAGCGTACAAATACAAAGGGACATAGGGACAGAAGAAGTGACTTTATTTTATAATATGTAGTGATGATAAAGTTAGTTTTTTTTTATATTATGTCATTGTTTCGTTTCTATTACCTACCCCCTACTTCGGGAGGCCTATGTCCAGCAGTGGACGCCTATCAGCTGAGAGTGATGATAAATAAAATTAAAAATATACATTACCTACAAATATTTTTACCCAAAATCATAAATTGTAAATGATGTACCTAGATATTTTTTTTGTGAATATGTAAAAGGCCTATAGTATGATAATTCACCGGTGGTAGTATTAAAATACGAACCAATACCTAGCTCTAAAATTGCAAAATGCAATCCATACAGATGCACAGATTACTCCATAGAAATTGATTGCTTTGTTGATTTTAATTAAATTTGTCATGCGGGTGATTCTTATTCTTACATTTTTTTCTGTGATATGTAAGAATCGAATATATTTTGTGGGAAAATATATAAAGTGTGTATTAATTCACGTAGTAAATTACCACTAATATCATGTCAGAGCATCATTTTTGCCATAAAGTTATTAGCCAGCTATAAAAAAAAATTGCTAACCCCAAAATGTCACGGACCGTGTTGTGTGAGAATGCCGAATTCGAAAATATAATATTTTTTTCTGGTGAATTGTCAAATTCGCACGCAAAATATTACAGCAATTATGCAAGGTTAATGTTTGATTTATAAGATAATACTATAGAAATCTTAATAACCATTACTATTTATGATTTACATCAGAATAAAATGTGTGAGTAGTTTTTGTGTCACGACCGTGTACGTTACTATAAAAATACGGATCTCTGTAAAAAAGTGTCTTTAATATTGGCAACCCTTTTTATGTTTTTTTAGAACAACAACATTGTGTTGTTGTCAAATTTGCAAATAACTGAACGTTGTGTGTGTCTCAAGAAAAAATTCTCCGTATTTTTTTATAAAAAGGGACAACCTTAACACGTCAACGCCGTGTTTGGCTTTTAAACGTCAGTAACAATGTCACACTATTGTTTGAAACATAACATGTACCTCACACAGTGTAGTTCCTGATAATTAATTAAGATTTGTGAGATCATGGCTAGCTTTTAGGTTATATCGAACACGTCTCAAATTGTCACAACCACGATATGAAAAAAACGTCACGGCCATGGACTTATTGAGTACGTGGTTGTGACATATATAACACGTGGTCGTGACATTTTCGTTTCATTTAGATAATTTACGGATTTAAACTGTTATTATAGATGATTTCGAATATTTAGTATACACTATTTATTGAGCATTTTTATTTTGTCCATTTTCCCATGGATTTGAAAAGTTTCTGGCCTGACATAGAAACAAGTCGTTTTGTGTTATATTTTTTATTTACTTTTCAACATAGTCTCCTTGTAACTCTTGTAAGGCTATACAATTGTCCCTACGATGCTCCCATGATTTTAACAAGGCCAAGTAGTAGTTGCCGTCTTGCTCTTCAAAATAGGCCCCAATTATCCCTTCGTTCTTGAAAATCTCTGTCCACAGAGCCAAGATTTGTATCTGGCATATTAGAAATGTTGTAGGTATTGTTTCAGGAAATCAGCAATTATAAAAAAACTTATCGATACAATGGCGCCAATTTTGACATTTAACATCAGAAAAAAGTAAGGTTGTAGTACCAAGGAGGTTTTTAAAAAAGTTAATCTCCATTGTCAGACCACAAACTTTTCAGACGACCCTTGTAAAAGGGATATCTAAATAATTATTTACTGTTAATGAAACCATTTCTTTGCTTTATTTCATTGCTTAATCATAATAAATTATGATATTACGAATTTAATAACATCAATTTTAACTTTTATTGGAAAAAGTCACGTCCGTGTCATACATTGTCACAACCGTGTTTACATGTTTTTTTTGCCTTTTCCAATGTATTAAGCTTATCCAGATTCATCAAGAATATGCTTTTGGTATATTTTATTGATTAATCATAATAAATTATGATATTACGAATTTAAATACATCAATTTTAACATTTATTGCAAATATGTCACGTCCGTGTCATACATTGTCACAACCGTGTTTACATGCAATTTTTTTTTGCCTTTTCTAATGGTATTAAGCTTGTCCACATTCATCAAAAATATGCTTTTGGTATATACTTTCAATGTCCATTGCGAAAAAACAGTAAAGAAAAAAAACTTTTTTATTTTCTTTTGCTGAACTTTTTTTAAGAATCACCCATGCAACTGACGTATGGTCAGCAAAATCAGTAAATTTATCGTAGTTCTATCTACCTGTAGGTCTATCACGAACTTCTAGAACCGTAAATTTCGAGGAACTATCTCTTTCACTCCAGCGAGAGTGCCATAAGTATGATAGAGACCAATGCTCGAAAACGACTTTTTATTTACGCGGTGGACTCTCTGTTTTGATACCTTGCATACTAAAATATATTTTTATTTGGACAATCTGACAGTTATGAATGTACACTCTCGGTCAAAAAATATGGGTTGTGTATAATTTTTCATAAAACACGCTGATTTCAAAGAGATTTATAAAATGTTAAAGGATAAGTGGAATCCAACGTACTGTCCAATTGTATTGGTATTGCCCTGATTTTACCATGACATCCAAAAAACATCTAATTTTATCGTCATGAGTAATATGACGATAAAATTAGATGTTTTTTGGATTACTCCGTGGATATAAAAATAGTAAGTCATGATTAAAAAGTCCCTTTTTTAATAAATATTTGGCGGTGTTTTAAAACACTCCAATTTGCCTGCACTAATCGATTCTAAGGATATTTTTTTATCACAATATAATCTGGATGTATAAAAGTATTCTGCTAATATTATTATGTTTTATAATTTGGCTCAGGACTGGTATAAATGGCATACTCGAAGAGGGGCCTATGTTCAGCAGTGAGCGATAAAAAAAGTTGTGCACTCGGTGGTTAACAACTTGTATAAATTTGTATCGAAATAATTCTCTTATATGTAAATAATTATGTTACGTCATCCTTTTTTATTTATTCTGCCTATCTTTGTATCCCACTGCTGGGCCTTTGCCTCTCCCTCAAACTCTACGACTCCCGAGTGTGTGCTTCCTCCGGCCAGTTGTTAAGAAAGGCATCCAGATTGACCCGCCATCTCCATCGTCATTCTCATTACACAGAATTAAAGTGCACATTTTTGAGCATTTTTATATACACCTTATTATACACGGTGGAATTTAATCGGTGAACAGGAACCCATTTTTCTAATTCAGTAATCGATGGCGGTCACGTTTATGTAGTACTTAAGTGGAACCAAGTTTTTTTTTTAGCATAACAATTTTTTATGTTGAAATTAAACTTTAATTAAAACTTATTGTCACCCTACTAATGGTTTAGTCTGAAAAGTTTAATACCTCTTTTCAAACTATCAGCCATGCATCGCTCTTATTTTACATAGGAATAGAGTCTATCGCAAAAATTAATGAGTGGTTATTGCTCATTTATGTTTTAAGTTTCTATGGCTGATAGTTTGAAAAGAGGTATTAGACTTTTCAGACTAAACCATTAGTAGGGTGACAATAAATTATAATTTCAACATAAAAAAAAATTATGCTAAAAAAAACTTGGTTCCACTTAAGTACTACATAAACGTGACCGCCATCGATTACTGAATTAGAAAAATGGATTCCTGTTCACCGATTAAATTCCACCGTGTATACCGTTCACTGTAAACCGGGGAAACTAGATGTATAGTTAATTGTTTTATCCCAAAATTAGCAGGTAGATGAATCCCCCGAAAAGGCGGTAACCTAAATCTGTAAATCTGTATGCTTAGCACATGATTGTCACCGCGAGATAGATTTTCCATCTTTTACTAACTATATGAATAAAATAGGGATGGATAGTCTATCTCGCGGCGACATATTGTCGCACTAATCCTGTGCTAAGCTTACTGACAATGGCCCGCATTGCTGTGACATCTTCTCCCTAAATTGTCAAGCTGAAGGTCACCAAGGTGCATGTTATAATAGTCGCAGGTTACACATAAGTTGCTGACGGTACTCGTCTGATTGTGGTAGGTGGTGCAATAACAAACCGCAATTCTTCCGCACCAACGAATGCAACTAATTTTTGCCAACCAGCGCTATTGTTCAATCAAACGCCGCTCTGTAATTATACTGGTATTGAAAAATTTGATACGTGCAACTTACTCGTACGTTTTGATTGTTTTCTAACTTAACCTACTTTACCTTCATATTTTTTATGCGCTTCTGAGATCAGCACCGGAATGCGATCTCTTTGCATCACGATGGAAGGCTGTCAAAACGGATTGGTTCTGCGATATGATGGATGCTAGGCTATCTAGTGTTTACAGCTAAAGTGATAATTTAATTTGTTGTATGTATTAATTGGGTCCACGGAAAAAAACATTTCCAGTACTTAGAAAAATCAGGGCAAATTCACACCTTATTCTGTTAAAAGTAAGTTAGTTTTTCCTTTTTAATTTGAATCGACTAGACATGGTCTTTCCGTGGACTCTTCAATTATTGTGATTGTTTTAATTTTCGTTTCATGACATATTGGCTTAGCTGTAAGGTCATGTAAGGAAATTTATGAAAAAAAAAACAAATAAAAAAATCACAGATTCGTCCGAATTTATCATTGTGTCTCAATCAACTTCATTGCATTGCATTGATATTGGAGCTCAATGTCACTTTGACAGACATATTTGATATACATTTCCGTAACAATACGAAGGTAAAAGATTGTTCACTAAATCTCTGTATAGCATTAAGTACCGTCGAGTCTCGTCTCTTCGCCTAGAATACCTATCTTCGCCTAGTGTAAAAAGTTGTAGTTTACGTATTCATTTTAGGGTACGCTGCACAGAAAATTACTAAATAGCAAGTATGATAAACATGTACTTCGCTGGCTGACTGTTTTCCTTGAAAATAAGGCGGGAACTCACGCTAAGCGAAGATAGGTAACCTAGACGAAGATTTCGTGAATTGATTATATTTATTAAAAAACATTCGTAAAATATATTTATGTTTACTTATTACAATTATAAAAAACAAACGACCGTTTATACTTTTATTAATTAAGATAGCAACCGTAACTTTAGATAAACACAAACCAGTTAACGATTCTGTTAATCTTAATTTAACAGGAGTTTTAATCCTCCAACCAAATAATTACTGTTTAAAATTTGCTAAATTAAATGGAAAAACGCTACTTGGGCTGCTATCTATTGGATTTTCATTTTAAACTTTCAAGATGTATGAATTAAAGATGAGCCACAGTTTTGTAACATTGTTGATCTTGGAAATGGGTCAACTTGGGTCTTTGATACTCATATTATTAAAATTGTTTGTTATTAAAAATAAGCAGATTAGTAATGTTAGTCTTAGAATTATAACTGTAATGTTAGTATTGCTATCCAACGCGGTAATAAACATAATTTATGTTTAAACGACAAACGGGTCCTAAACGCGTAGACCTACGTTTAATACCCATTATCGTGACGTTCCTGGCATGACGTTACACGCGTCGTCGCAGGCAGACTGACGAGAAAATGTATCAACATCTTCCCAACATAAGTTGACGCGATTAAGGCACGCATTTCGTAAAAATATGAGAGATAATCATGAAAGAGTAAATCAATACATAATTTTAGTTATTTTGAACACGTTATTCGTATATTTTGATCATATTCCAAGTAAAGATACTTACAACATATCTGTTTTTTATGATCGCCCATAGACTTCTACCCCTAGACCCCTGAATGTAACTATTCTGCGCATTATTAATAATTTCACGAATTACCTCATCTTTGTGATTCTACAGGGTGTTTGGTCAGCGGTGTCGGACCTTTTCAAGGCTTAAACTACAATCAATTTCATCGATATTTTACCGTGCAATTTTTTTTTGTACCAACGATAATTAAATGGCAGCAATTTTAAAATTTCACTGAGACGAATACGGGTGCACGTGGTATTTCTGGGATTATACGTTTGTTATCGGTCATATCTATGCAAAAAAAATCTCGTTTCTAGAGCTGAATAGATAAGCAAACTAATTAAGCTAACATTTGACTCAAATATTTCAAAAACAAGGCCAAAAAATATTAAAAATGAATAATAGTAACAAATTCACCATCATTTTTCAATTAATTTAAAGGACCATGCCCAACTTTGTATGGAACTTTGCCCCAAAGTCAACACAGCTAAAAGTTACATTGTTGAATAGGTCTTTAAATCTACTTCATTTCATTCTATGGGCAGCAAGATGAATTCCATTGCAGAACTGAGATATTCATATTTGTCAGTGTGAAGATTGTATTCACACTGACAAAAATATGAATATCTCATAGATCAGAGATACTGGTCGTTAATCATTAGGATATCGAAGTGTGTAAAAAAAAAGATTGTGCACACGTGATTGTATGTTAATCACCTCACTCGCTTAGTTTCTTTTTTCTTTTGACATTAGCCTTTTTTTACATACAAAATCAGGGTGATCACTGGTAGCTGCAGCTACCAAAATAAACTAGTGGCTAAATCTACAGAGGTTTTCTACAGAATTAGCTCGTATTCAGGCTGACAAATATATGAATATCTCAGTTCTGCAATGGAATTCGATTTCGTGCCCATATAATGAAATGAAGTAAAGTTAAAGACCTATTTAATGATCTAACTCTCATGTTTGTTGGTCTTGGGGCAATTTTGACGCATGGTCCTTTGCATGAAAACTGGGTCGTAAAGATAGGTTTTTGGTGTTGTTATTTGTTAGTACCGGATGTTAGCTAAAAAATAACACCATAGTTAAAGTTGTACCTTGAGTACTATAGGAATTACTCAATACTCAATCTTTATTGCACTTATAATGTGGTTTACAAGGTGTTACACAGTAAGTTACAGAGACATTATAACCCTGTTGGGCACGGCAATTTTTTTTTTGTCGAGAGAGGGAGGCTTATAATTAAAGTAAATTGGTATTCCTGAATTCCTGATATCTACGGTACAATTTAAGCGGCTAATAATTAAATATTGGAACTATGTTATTGTTATTACATGTTTTTTAAATGTTTTTTTTTGTGTTTATAATGATTTTAAGTTATTGCATAGTTTTAGGTTGGTGTATAATAATAAATAAATAAATATCTTGGGACATCTTACACAAATCGACCTAGGCCCACGGTAAGCTCAATTAAGGCTTGTGATGTGGATACCAGGCGACGATATATATAATAGATAGATACATATAGATACTTAAATACATAGACAACCATGACCAAGGAACAAATATTTGTGATAAATAAATACACAAATAATGCCCTCGCCAGGATTCGAACCCGGAACCTCCAGCTTCGTAGGCAGGGTCACTACCAACTAGGCTACGGAGGCGGAGGTGTATAATTTTATTGTTGTACTATTATGTAATCTAATATTAAATATTTTATTTGTTCTTGTTTATTCTAATGAATCTTCCATGTATTCTTGTATTGTATAATATTATGTCTTACTGATGTGGAACTTTTTTACTCTATTACAAGTGCTCAAACAAAATATGCTCCAGTCCAGCATTGGACTGGATTAGACTGCTGGATTACTGGCCTGGAATAATGTCAACCGGGCAAACCGAACTTCTGCCTCCTCAATGCTGCATCTAGTCAGTGATCCGTGTCTCCATATTTCACCGCAACTCGTCTGGACTCGGCTTTAGGGAGCGTTACACTTAAGAACCCCACTGTTTTGAAGCCACAAAGTCGTATGTAACTATTATTATGATAGAGACATACACCCTTGTCTTGCTGAGGGTGTGAAATAAACTTCTCGTAACGTTTTTCACAATCGTTAAGAGTGTTTTATGCGTTTTGCTGCGTTAGTGTATGTTTTCGTTGTGTTTGCTTATGTTTATCTTGACAATGTAAGTAATGTGCTACATGGACTGGCTTTATTATTTAAATATCACTTTTTTTTTATTTTCTATGGAGCGTCAGCAAAGTTGAACAACCTGCAGGCCAAGATGCTATTCTGACCATAATAAACTATGAAAATGGTCACGTGACTTTTCGAAAGAATCTGTCATTCTCATCCTATCATTTCTTATCGCTTATCGTATACGATTACAGAATGACATCTTGGCGATGCACCCTGCTTCTTAACACGTTCGCGGACACTACTCCAGACACAATAAAAGAAACAATGAGATTACGCCTATGGGCGTTTAGTGTCTGCGATGATGTTAAACAACCAAACACTTTTTTTTGTTGTCTAAAGGTGCATTCAGACCAAAAGAGCATTCGCTGTTCTATCCCCCGCTCTACTAAATCAACCAATCACGTTTTGTGTAACGATCGAATTTCGTAGAGTGGGAGGTTATAGAATAGCGAATGTTCGCTTGGTCTGAATGCACCTTACGCAGCAAATTCAAGTGTAAAATTATTAAATAAGAAGGGAATAACGCTCTACATAAATCGTAATAGAAACACGATGCAGTATTTTGTATTACAAAAGCTTGTTTTTATTCTTAAACAGAACATAAACGTCAATTAAAGCAATGATTTCTTTGTTCTCATTCTGTAGGAGCGTCGATTCCACCTTGCACTTCTCGAACGGCCACACGTTGGGAAAGTTGGCGGTGGGTACCGTCATGTTCATGAGTCTGTTGTGGCCCTGGAAGTAAACATTTTGCTTATTTTTCTTTTTATTCATGAAATAAAACTATGAAAACGGATAAACTCGCGTATATTAACAAATTTTAACTTCATTCCGACGTTTCGAACACTTTACAGGGTTCGTGGTCTGCGGATGACGAACCCTGTAAAGTGTTCGAAACGTCGGAATGAAGTTAAAATTAGTTAATATACGCGAGTTTATCCGTTTTCATAGTTTTATTTCATGAGTAATCCTCGCGGTAACCGAAGAAAATATTTCTTTTGACGTGACAACGTCTTATAAATTGGTTTGCCGGGTGACACTTCAAGAAACTGCGTTACGCTCCGCTCACGTTATGCGCTCACAATGAGAGCGAGTGAGAGGCACGCGTCCTTCTCAGTCGTTGTCACGTAAAACTTTCGCCCGTATACCGACTTTACAGGCAACCAATTTTTTATTATTAAATATTTTACAACCAATTTCAAAAAAGTAGGAGGTTCTTAATTCGGAGGTTTTCTTTTTTATGTAGGTACATTATGTTACCTTAGATCTCCCGACGAAGGTCTGAGGAAGTCTGAGGCTAGAGAGGTGATGCTCACCGAGTAGTTTAATTTTAATTTGATCCAGTTCTGACAATGGCATCCATGAGAAAACCACATAAGTCATAAATTTGCATTAAGAATGTGCAGTACAAATAGACGAATAAAAAAATATTTTAAAAATAAAAATATAACCGCCTTCAAAAATTCGCCCCAACTAAAAAGTAAAAAAAAATGTTGGTTCCTACTACTTAGGATTTCCTACCCAAACCTTTGAACCTTTTACCCTATTAATTGAAATAAAATATTATGGCTAGGTACCCTACAGATTTCTTAGAAGTCGGTGCCAAGCCAAATACGTTCATAGGTAGGTATATATTAGATAGAGCTTTGTAACTTACTGTCACTCCGATTACGCTTTATTCAACAGAATGGTCTGCCTCAGTCATTTTGATGAAAGCATAACCGGAGTGACAGTAAGTTACAAAGCTCTATCAAATACATATAAGTACTCGCGAAGTGAACATTATTTGGCTTGGCACCGACTTCTAAGAAATCTGTAGGGTACCTAGCCATAATATTTTATTTCAATTAATAGGGTAAAAGGTTCAAAGGTTTGGGTAGGAAATCCTACGTAGTAGGAACCAAAATTTTTTTTACTTTTTAGTTGGGGCGAATTTTTGAAGGCGGTTATATTTTTATTTTTAAAATATTTTATTTTTTGCTTTTTAGTAGTGTAAATATAAAATCGTTATTCAGTATGCTCTAAATACTTATAATTAGAATGTACTGCACTGTAGTAGGCCATAAAACCTGAACTGGCGAACTTATATGAATACCTACAACAACAATTTCAAAGGTAACAGTCTTAGCATGCCAATATTATTTAAAGAATCACTAACCGCTAACCAACATGTCATAACTACTAAGCAAACACTTGAATAGATCTCGAAAATGTATGACATTTGTTATAGTATACAAATAATGATCCTCCAACCCCTAATCGTTAAGGAGTTATTCCTTTCATCATCAGCTCACCAACATGAGACTATGACCACCTAAAGGCAAATACTCGAATAGCTTCCAAAATATATGAAATATGTTATATTTAAAGAATTATCCCCCAACTCCTAATTGCTAAGGAGTTGTACCTTCCATCATCAGATCACCGACTTAAGGTGTTCATGACTAGATGCAAATACTTGATTAGTCTTCGAAAATAAATGAAAAATGTCATGTGTGCCTACAACATTTGAAGAGTTCCCTCGATTTCTCCAGGATCCCATCATCAGATCTGGATTCGGTGACAATGGGACCAACTAGAAAGTATACCCTTTCAAACAAAAAAAGAATATTTCAAATCGGTCCACGCGTCTTCGAGTAATCGGGGAACATACATAAAAAAAAAAAAGATTTCGACGAATTGTAAACCTCCTCCTTTTTGAAGTCGGTTAATGAAGTCGGTTAATAACTCAATATCGACAACTGATTTCGATAATTCTTTTTTTTAACCGACTTCAAACCAAACCGCGATGGTGAGAACTTAGACATTCGGTTGAAGTAGTTTTTTTATGTTTTTTATTTGGTGAATATTGAAATGTATTTTTAAGTAGTAACACTAATACTAAGTATATTTAAATATAAGATGTCATATAACATCGAAAAATACCGAACTTTACGGACGACGGTGGGATTTGAACGCACGTCCTCAGCTTTCGCAGCCTTGATGCCTGTAAGGACTCGTTAGCCTGCTAAACCCTTTCGAAGATTTGTCTCTGTCGCTCTAATGACTCCTTCGTTCGAGTAGCAGAGACAAATGCTTTTTCGAATTTCGAAGTTCGTGGTATTAGAGCAATACTTACCGCTGGTACTGGGCATGGCAGGCCAACCATTTTGACCGCTTTGCCAACGTAAGGATCCCTTTGTATGGAGTCGCAGATCTTATCAAACTTCATCTCCACAAAACTTCGTTTGTACTCATTGTGAAGAAACTCGTAGAAGATTAAATGCATCTGGAAGTAACACGTGGTTTGTTGTTTTATCAGTACCCATGCCTTTGCAAGCATCGGTAGCGGTAGGTTTTACTCGATACTACTTAATACATACCTGGGATAACTGGGGGCAAGTTATAGGGATTTGATATCAATTAAAAAAATGACGATATAATTATAATAAAAGATGTGCTTATTGAACATTCTCGATTACAGTACAGAGGTTCGATGTCATGTCTGATATCGGGCCTCTTCAGATAGTAAAGTATGCAGATGTCATTTTAATCAAAATGACAATTTAAATATTGATATTTTAATATTAATTGAATATTTTGAAAACTATTTAAAATAAACGCGTAACCCGTTTAAATTTATTTTTTAATTTAATTGAAGAGTAAGTACCTAATATTTACTTATGCCGAATAACATTTTGATGTTGTCATTCACAGTAACATCGTTATATTTCGATAAAATATTTTGCTACATCACTTTCGTATAAATGCCCCGAGTTATCCCAGGTATGTAATAATGCAACTAAAGCAGGCCAACGCGCTGGTTCCAATTTGTTACTCAAGGTGCATTCAGACCAAACGAGCATTCGCTATTCTAACCCCCTCTACGAAATTCGATCGATCTGCATTCTGCATGCACCTTTAGTGCGAGCGCGATAAACTGCATTACGTATCGAGTAAAACCTAACCTACTTTACAACTCATGGTACGGCTACAGATTGCTAAATGCGAAAAAGTGCGTGAAAAGATCCATGTTCCATGCCACTCAAAACTTTCAAGTGGCATCGGGCCATGGTATTTGAAATGAAGTATACAGTCCAGGGCATGCATATTGCATAGGTATGTATTTATACAATTTTATATCAAATGTACATTATACCAAACATAAGCAAATATGTGTATTGTGTGCCATAATAAGACATAATTATTTATTTGGGCGGTGTGGTGACGGCAGTTTGTAAAGCACCATCTTTACTTGCCCAAAAATCTAAAGAAAATTACTCAGAACACTGTTTTCTCTCAGAAGGCCTACCACGAACCATGATCGACGTGGTGCCTCACTGTCACACTTACGTTACAATTTACAAGCGAGAGAGAGAGGGAGTTCGTTCGTGGTTTGCGGTACGACCTGTGGCCTATATCACGAAACTTTACAAGCGTACAATTCTACAAAATTTATTTATTATTATTATTTTTTAATTTATTAAGTACACAAACAGTCACATAAACAAATGAGGATAAAGTACAATGTACGAAAACATGAGCAGAAAAAGAACTGGAGGTTCATTTAAAAATTGTGTAAATTCCCATACAAAAAGTTGATAATTATGTAGAATTGTACGCTTGTAAAGTTTTGTGGTATAGGGGCCTGAGGTACGGTATTGTCATGGCGTAAAGCCGCGTTTTCATTTAGTGTTCTGAGCGAGCATTCGCTAGTTCGTGGGCTGACGAACGAACATTTTTCTATATGGAATCCTATTTTTATCCGCCAAAGAACGAACGAATGCTCGCTCAGAACAGTAAGTGAAAACGCGGCTTTAGAATGCCTAATGCATGATTAGATATTTTTGAGTACCCTGGCCGCTCTGATATATCTGATGACGACTGTACAATTGAACCTACTAACACTTCGACAATAGAGAGTAGAAAATAATGATAGCACTCACTAAGCATTTATCGCAACAGATGCAAAACACTGATAGCGTAACTAGCTGCCTCATTATTTCGATAAATAGGGTAACTGTTTCCTGTACTTTAGCCGATTGTAATGCATAATTTGTCAGCCACCGTTGCCTAGTTAGTAGTGACGAGCTATGAAGCTGGAGGTTCCAGGTTCGAATCTTAGCGAGGGCATTCTTTGTGTATTTATTTATCACAAATATTTGCTCCTTGATCGTAGCTGTCTATGTATTCAATTATCTATATCTTGATACCGAATGAGCTACGGAACTTTTTCGAGGGTTCTTCTATTGGCGTTTCAACAGGTTTATTCCCATCCTCAAATATTCTGGACACATGAGCCACAATAACAGTGATTATTACCTTAGGCACTAGTCTCACCGTGAGCTACTAAGCTATGAACTATCGGCTATAAACACGAACAAAAGATACGCACTGCCGTGTAAATAAAAGAGACACGCGGCGATACTCGCCCAGCTATCAGCTATCAAAGCCGGGCGAGTATCGCCGTGTCTCTTTTATTTACACGGGAGTGCGTATCTTTTGTTTGTGTTTATAGCCGATAGTTCATAGCTTAGTAGCTCGCGGTGAGACCAGTGCCATAATATAGTACTCAGTGCAATACAATCTCGATTTAAATACAGGGTGACTTCGGAGATGATAAATGATAATGTAATAATATAATCAGTTTTTCATTTTTTTAAATCCACTAGCAACTGAATGCCCGGCCCCAGGTTTCGTTAAAAACAGATTACTTTTTTTATTGTTTTGTGTTTTTTTTTCTTTTAATTATTAAATTGTATTCCCTCTTCGATTACGGATTGTGTTTATTGTTTAACATAAATTTTACCATTACATATAACAAATAAAATCTACCTAGTTTAACATATCACATCATATATTATCTTAATAATGCTTTTTAGTTAGTACCTCAATATAGTCTTTAAAAGTAAAATAAATGTATTTTTTTTAAATTGTCTGTTTTTATCGATACCCGATCATTCACCTGAAGGCCGAATGACGATGAAAACGTCAACGCGATCGATACGTTTTTTATTAGTTATTACCTACACTCGGCATTCGGGCTGCCGTTACGTTTTAACGCGCGTTTACTTTATATCCGGCTCGCTCGCGCCAATACGCAAGTATGAGCGGGATGGATAAAAAATAAACACGCGTTAATAACGTAGTGGCTCATGGTAGTACTAGTACTGCACAAATCTTTCGATATTTACCGACACATTGTTCCCGAATTCCGTCAAAGTGGTGCCTTCCACGTTGATGTAGTACCCACTCTTCCTGCCGTATCTCCTCACGTTGATCGTCGCGTTCTTGTATAAGTATTTCTCGTTTATGTACCTGACTGTTGCCCGCTCTGGGATCACTTGTAAGCTCTGGTGGACAAAAATTTGAAATAGTATTAGTACTATTAGGTCATTTCATTACCTGTGAAATTGGCGTTTTGTGTGGAGAATTTTGTGAAAAGTCTATTTTTCACCTAATGAATTCTGTGTATATTTTTTTGATGTCGAAATCGAAATAAATCAAATTTTGCATATGATATATCTCTATTTCATAAAACAAGGTACTATCATATATTTATACCTATTTCAAACATATGAACCGGCAGCATACGGCAAGAGTTGTTTTCAAAGCTTATTTTTGTTGAATATTACTTAAGGAAAAAAACAATTATTAGTGTGAGAAAACCTTTGTTACATAGTGCACTGTTGAAAACAAAAATATATCTAAGTTATTATTTAGATAATAAAATTTAGGATCAATCAACTAAAGTCTATGATCAAAAACGCCAATTTGACATGAGTCACAGAGAGTGTGACAGAGTGGTACCTATGAATCAAGACAACGAAAATAATTTTGAACCAGGTACCCTATCTTATACTCAGAATAGTTGCATTACAGTGTAGTATTTTTCTAATTGTCTTGGGCAATGTTCCCCCTGAAGCCCCTGAAGGTAGTTATAGTCTTCTTCTGATCAATCTCAAACTTATCAGAGTATTTAAAAAAAAAACCTGATTCTTCTCGATCAGGACGTGTTTGGGCTCATTCGAATCAAAATCACGAGCTGATTCGATCTAGGTAATAAAAAAGTATGTCCCAAATTTTTCGTACAGTTTCCATTACATGACGCTCGTTGTATCTAAGTTCATCCAAAAAACGTGACGATATGATATAATGTCCCAAAAAAGGATTTTTTAGTACAGATGATTCCTTTATTAGGCTCTAGTGCGAGAAGTGGCTCATTTTACTTCAGGTCCAAAACTTCGGAGGGCCATTTGTACTAAAAACCGTCGTACGAGACACGTGCAAAAAGGAAATAAGTAACTCGTGTCATTTTAAAACACCACCGAAGGGAGCCACTTTCAAATTTTATGTTTTTCGCACTTGTGTCGTAAGGTACTATTTTTGAACATTATATTTTATTATCCAGATTGAATCAGCTTGTAATTCTGATTCGAATAAGCCCACGTACGTGCAGATTTCGAAAAATCATGTTTTCGAGTTTTTTTTTGGGAAAACGCCAATCAATCAACCCTGTTTATGCTGTGTCGTATCGAAGTACTTATTTCAGAGTCTTTGGACTTGGTAAAGGCTACTTACTAGAGTATATGTCGACCATAAAATCAAAACTATCACCAGCATATCTTTTTTGACAAACATGTTTAGGAGACCACTGAAACATCAATGACATTATAATGAAGGATACAACATAATCTGCGGTATCTGCGATTTGTACCGGAAGTTCACAAAATTCGTAGTAGGTATTGATCTTAATCATCTTTTATCCGACTTCAAAAAAGGATGTTCTCAATACGGCTGATTTTTTTGGAAGTTACTCGATATCTCCGAGAATCGCGAAACGTGTCTAGCAATGCACCAAGAAGTTTCATAAAATGCGAAACTTTTATAGAGAATGTTCTCGGAAATTAAAATTTTACAAGTAATCTAATCTTGTCAAAACCGTGGTATATACATGCCTTTTAAGGTATATTTTATGCCTTGTTTATCCAATTGTGAAATACAATAATCTTCTTAACCCATTTTTGGAAATTCTCAAGGAAACATTCTCAATGAGAACGTACTTTTAAATTGTCATGAAAATTCTCGGAAATTTACGAGTTCCCGCAATCTTTAGAATGTTCTTCAACTTGTACATTGCTAACCGTGTCTAGGTTTTCACCTTGGTTTATGTTGTTGGACTCTCCAAAACATGACTTTCCTAATTTATAAGATGCTTACCTTTTGTTTGACGTGTCGATCCGTTGCCTGTGAGGTTTTGGGACGTAAGGACGTAGGTTTTATTGGAAAT